>JAGKTI010009839.1:0-11523 GCA_018397915.1 Birgus latro
TGAGGTCGCCAGATGTCAGGGGAAATTTAGGTATTTCAAAAGGATAATGATATTGTATAACTCGAGTATACAATGTATAGCTATGTGTGCTAAGAATGACTATCGAGTCATTTACTAAGAGAGAATAGACTCGTGAAATCGAGCAGCGATTTCACTTTATGCTGGCTCACTTCGCCAATTCTCCAGAGTCGAGAATTTATAGACTTTCTCAACGGTACACAGCAGAGACTAGATGCTCAATTAGGCTGTAATATTGTACCGTTGGCCTCTAAGAAAGTTAGTTTCTCCCCTTAACAATCAAAAATGATAATAATAAAGATAAACAGGATCTTGGCTGAGCCAAACTCCTAGCTAGCACAACGGATTTAAGGATTAATGCCAAAAGCTGGCCTAAGTACCAGTCGTGATTTAATACAAAGAGTTTTGCTAATGTGGAGTAGCAAAACTATATTAAATAAGTGGGAAAATTAAACACAACTGTTACATTTAACAAAGCTCAAGAAAACGAACTGTAAATTTATTAAATACAAGCAAATAAATTTACGTTACAGGACTCCAGTTCAAATCAAAGGAAGGGGAATACACTCGCTCACTCAGACAAACAGCTAAATATCTCAAAAGCTTAAGCCTAGGAAAAACAAGAAAATACTAATCGGTATGGATGAAACCGAGCTGCTGTGACGATCACCAAAAAGGTGGGTGCTACGACGATACACGCCAACACAAGCTGAGATCTGAAATCGCTAAGAAAATCACTCGAGCCTTTTTGCGAGGCGTACCGCGCGGACCGTGTCTACAGACAGACTGAGCTCCAATTTGAATACATAGCGCGACGAGCACGGGAAGATGGTGCGGCCGGTGTATAACAGCTCAGAGCGGAACCGACAATTCAAAAATTATTGCTCAGAGGAACGTACCGGCCGCACATAAAAACAATTACTCGCGGTAGAATGACGAAAGTTTTGACAACTTGAGCAAATACAAGCACGCGA
Source organism: Birgus latro (assembly GCA_018397915.1). Taxonomy (NCBI): domain Eukaryota; kingdom Metazoa; phylum Arthropoda; class Malacostraca; order Decapoda; family Coenobitidae; genus Birgus; species Birgus latro. The sequence goes on from JAGKTI010009839.1 coordinate 993, forward strand.
GCGGACGGTTTGAGAGAATGAGCGAACATCGTACATTTCATAATAATTCGTTCCTCCCACAAAATCACTCGATGTCACAATTTACTTAACATAACGTTACGATGTAGAAAATTCGTGACAGCATCACAGATTCATTAAGGACTATGCAAAGATTGCCGCTTCTCTAATCCACTTACTCAAGAAGAATGTACCCTTTGTTTGGACTAAATATCAGCCACAGGCTTTCCAAGCACTAAAGACAGCTCTTGTAAATGCCCCAATTTTAGCATTCCCTGATTATGCCAAACACTTTCTTCTATGTACAGACGCCTCAGGCGCAGGACTTGGTGCAGTTTTGATGCAACTCGATCAAGTATCAAGGAAGTGTGTAATAGCATATGCTAGTCGCACCCTTACGACCGCTGCACGTAATTACAGTGTCACAGATCTTGAAGCTTTATCGGTAGTCTGGTCTTTTAAACATTTCAGAGATACAGTATAAGGTTATTGAGTGCATATCCAGACAGACGACCTCTGTCTATGTGATTTGTTTAACCCGTCCAGTCCCGACCATTTTATTACCCAGCCTACCCCCAGATCCCGACCAATTTTCGACTTTTTGTTTTTTGGCTCAAACCTTCACTTTTGGTGAGAAACATCGAAAATTCATAGAGAAATCGCGATCCTGAGGTTAAAAAAATGTCGATACAGGTGTCACTCAACCTTACGTTTTCCTTCTTTTTCAGGGTACATGGCTAAAGAAAACGAACTATGGAAGGGTTAACTAATTCAAGCCACTTTAAATTACGTATTTTTTTCATTTATTTGGTACGAATTTATGTGTAGTACAAGTCTATATTGGTTTCCACACAATAATATAGGCATTTATAAGCAATGTTCACTCACCCAAAACCCCAGTATATGGCACCTTCCTTTACGACATTACCACCTCATCACTTCTGTTTGTTTCTACCTCTAGCTTCTTTGTTTCTTTGTCCTCCACCTCAGGAATCACTTTCACCATGAATTTCGTCATTGGAGAGACCGTGGGGCGACATACAATTAGTGGCTACGTCACTGCTAACAGGTGAAATGCCCAGTGTGGGGGGGAGGGGAGGATGGGGGGTTAGGTGGGTCCAGGCAGTATCCCCACTTGACATCAGGTAGAGGAAGGTCTCCCACATATGCCTACCAAAAATCACCCGCGAATGTTGAAACATGTGCACACAATGGGCCTTGCAACTGCGTGACGTACGTTGCACGTCGTTGGGTCTGTCCGTGGAAAAAAGTAGCGACGTGCATCGTACGTTGGTGGGACTCAGCGGGTTAAGGGACGCAACCTCACAGATAGGCTAGCTAGATGGTCTGTCACCATGCAGAACTTCAATCCTACTTTTCAGTATGTCCCTGGAAAATCGAATGCAGTTGCAGATGCACTCTCACGTCATGTAGCACACCTGTCACGTCCCTGCAGCCCAATGTAACTGAGAACACAGCACTAACATCAGAGAGGTTGTTCAAAACTCTCAGCGCAAAGACCTCATATGGTCCAAAGTGTTTATTTCCTAGTATCAGGAGATGCCTTGATCTTACCTACTCTACTAGTACCACAAGATGAGTTCATACTAGAAGATGATCTCTTATACAGAAAAACATTACTTACAGGGAAGGACTTGCCCAATAGAGAAGTACACCAACTCGTTGTCCCTACTGACTTAATATCCGCGGTCCTTCACATAGTTCATGATACACCTCACACATCCCATCCCGGTAAAGACAGATACTTGCGCTAAGCACGCCTCGAATACCATTGGCCAACCATGCTCTGCGATATCAATGCGAACTGTGACTCTTGCATCTCGTGCCACCGCCACAAAGGATCAACCGGGTTACCTGCACCGCTCTTACAATACGCAATCCCGTCACGACCATGGGGAAACAGTCTCCATCGACCTTTTAAAACTCCCTCTTACAGAGTCAGGCACTGAGTATTTGTTTGTAGCAGTTGACCACTTCTCTCACTACTGTGTCCTCATGTCCCTCTCAGATAAGACCGCGGCAAGTGTTGCACGTGCCTTCATGGGTCATATAATTTGCCCATTCAGTACCCCACATACCATCCTTACTGACAACGTACTGAGTTCAACAATAGTCTCCTGGATGAGATCTGTCGCTGCTTTAAAAAGAATAAATGCAATGTCGTGTTTAACCATCTGGCTGCCAATGGCCTTGTGGAGCGCCACAATAGAAAAGTCTTAGAGTGCCTCAGACATCTAGGCTCCCATAGTTCGTCCTGGGATGACTGGATTCCCCAAGTAGCATCCTTAATCAATAGCTCCATCAATGCATCATTTGGAGAATCTTTCTTCTTTGTCCTCTTCGGTTTTGACAAAGACCTACCATACTCCCTGTTATCCTTAAAGCCAGACCCCATCTATAACATGGATGATTATGTCAAAGTAATATTGGCAAACTTCCAAACAATCCATCAGTATGTAACATCCAATCTGGCTTCGTCTCAGGAGGACCTGGTGCAGTGCCAACATAAATCTGCCTATCCTATCACTATCAACGTCGGCTATCTAGTCTTTGCTCATTCTCATATGTGCACCTCTAGATTGGATGACAAATTTACAGGGCCCCACCGCGTACTCGATAAACAAGGTGACAAATTTCACACACAAGACCTATCCACTAAAGACACCAAATGGGCCCATGCAGACGATCTAAAGCATGCACCACGAGACCTACTGTTGGAAGAGTCACTTGCACAGCCTACTGCTACCCCTCCTACCTCACAAAGCCCTCAGTCAACCCCATCTCCACCTATCCATCAGTCTCCTTCATCTCCACCTACACCTACTCATTCATCAACCAATCAATATCGATCCAAACTGTGTTCCGCCGTCAACCTCTCCATGGCCTCTCTCATTAATTCTTCGCTAATGTTCTGGGTACGATGTTAACGGTCTACCTGCTGGCAGTGCTGACCCTCCTAGGGTCCGGGTTGGGTGAGGACGATGGTGGAGTACGTCCTGGGGCCTTGGTCGGCTCGGGAGGCGAGGTAATGCTCATCGAAGATGTAGTCTCCCTGCGCTATAATTCTGCGCCCCTGGCCGACGTAGCCATCACCCTACCTGCTTATGCACACCAGCTACACAAAATGAAGACCCATCTCTCGGCCATCATAGGGAAACACAACCCGAATCAGTGTTTATATCATCTTTTCCTACTACTCTCCTGGCAGTTGCAATACATAAGTGACAGATTCACTGAGCTGAATGACACATTTTCCATTCAGACACCCATAGGTCGTTCTCGTGTGAAACTAGGTCTCTTTGACCTCGGATGTGAGATTCCAAGTGGCTTGTTTGGCTTTCCTACAGCCCGTGACCTTTTTGACTTCAAATCTGATCTCACTCATTTAGTTTCAGCCCTAGAATCTCAATGCTGACTCATCAAGGTCCAACACACTATGTTACAGAAGATTACAGCCCACAATCCATAACATTTGAATTTAATCCTAATTACAGTTGATTTGTGCAAAAGAATTGCAGGAATGCATGACTTTATGTTAAAGAATCAATAGACTATGTAAAGTTTCTTTTTCAAACTCGTTTGTACTGGTAGGATATGGGATTTTCATGTGCACTCTGAACAACTTCACCGACATCTTAAAACAACACCTCTCAAATCTCAGCGTTATTTCTCAGTTTTTCTACTTCAAACTAAACATGGATAATCTCCAACTAGCCATCGACTCTCTACTCTCTCAAGTCTCTACCTTGGTTCGTATCCTAGTCGATGCTATTAATGGACGTGTCACTGCAGACTTAGTACCTCTCTCTGCTGTCCGTTCTGTAGTACAGTGGGTTCACTCTACTTTCGGTCTGTCCCCAGTACTTCCCTACTCCTCCCTAGAATCCTACTATCCAGTTCTCGAGGCCAATCGTCTCACCAAATGCGTCGTCGTCCATATTCCTCTACATTCTACCATTACCTTCAACCTCTTCCACATCATTCCTTTTCCCTTCCGGTACAACAACTCCTTACTGCAAGTCTCTGTTCCTTCAGAATATTTCCTCCTCTCCCATGATCATCTCTCCGTTGCCCTCCTTTCTTCCACAGACATCCTGAAATGTTCCTCCCCCCGCCCCTACCTCTAGTCTATGTGCTGCCCACTTTCTCGCTATCTTCCTTAGCAGCGTTACACGCTGTGAGTCTGCCTTAATATGCAGCCAGTCCATTTACTCAGCCTGTTCTTTTGTCCCAGCTCCTGAACTCCCAGTCCACCATGCTCACCTCAACCACGTCCAGCACTTCTTTACTATTCCCATCTCTGTCACCATCATGTGTCCTGGTTCTTTGGTCCGATCCGTCCCTGCTAGTGGTCTCTACAAAGCACCAGCCTATTTTACTGTCAAATCAGAGTCAGTCATCACTTATGCCACTCGCTATCACCAAGCAGTCCAAGCAGTCCGTAGAAGTGTTGGTGTGTAGGAGGACTGCTGGGCCTTGATAGCAGGCTGTGAAGCCTATGCCCAGAGTCGGACACATAAAAAAAAACACTCTGATGACATCTTCCAACCAATCGACATGACTTCCAATTTACCATATGCTACATTACCATCACTTCCCCTGACATGCGTATGCCAGCCTTCCTGAACGACAGTGACTTCATTATGGATCAATTTTCTCTAGCCTTCAGCCGTTCATGGATTCATCCAACAGTCGTGTTTCCCCCTGTGGCTATCTCTTTAATAAGTTGTCTGTTCATAATCTGTGCATTGCACTGTTGTGTCAGGAAGATGGAACTCAGACTGCATGAAATCAGAATCCCAACAGGAATAGTACGACCTCCACAGGACGTTGAAGCTACCCGTACTTTTTGTAATGCCGTAATTTTAAGGGTAATTTAAGTATAATTTAAGTTAGTATAAGTGTATAAGTTAGTATAAGTGTAATGTAAGTGTGACCTTGAACCCCCAAATATGTTTAGTCTGTGCAATGTAGTGGTTTACCATCAAACTCCATATTCAGGCTTGAACCCTGTTAATATTCATAGTGGAATTGAGACTCTATCAATAGAAGAACTAAATAGGGCGACAATGTAAAATGATTGACTTTATGCATAGAGATCAGCTGATTCCCACGATGTGCATAGAATCGTAAATTTTAACAAGAGATTAATAACCGCGAAAATTTGTCTTCGTACTTTGAATTCGAAATTTGTATGTCAGATTTGGTGATATCTCCTTTTTGTGCTACGTAGTAGTGAATTAGCTTCTCCATGGCCGCTGTGGTGAAATTTTTCATGCACCCCAGGCCGCCTCGGGGGCCATTTTTTGAAGTTTCGAAAATCGATTATTGTTTCTTGCCATATTGAAGAGAAAGTTCAGACGCACCTAATAGTGCAAACCCCAGCTTCCTACACCCATTCTGTGGCTTGCAATGGAGCACGAAAGTTGCAGAAATATTGGCAACCGATATCTTCCGCAGATACATGATGCCCCAGTGCAACATAGCAGGTGTTGCTTTTTTTCCCTCCCCCCCCAAAAAAAAACAATGACAATGATGCTGAAATTATGCGATTATATGAGATATGATGATATCGAATGATTTCAGTACAAAATATGTTAGGGATGACTAAAAAAAAAATATTATGAATATTTTTTCACCTTTTTGATATAAAGTATGTGTATGGTAGTTTCGAGTTATTTTTTATATTATTGTTGTACCGTGATTGGAAAAACGAGTGAAAGGGTTGAATTTTCAGTCCTAAATGAGATAACTGCATGTCCTCCGAGGCTAGGCTCTCCCACGGGAGATGAAAGTGAAGGGTCAGATCCAATTAGCAATACGGAAGTTGAGTCGTAACCTCCAGGTCCCACTCGACGTGCATGGCTAAAACTATAATCATCGTAATGCAGTTTCAAAACAACGAATAAGTGTAATAATTACGAATACAAAGGCAGAGCAGAAATAAGTACGTTTACAGGCGAGGGAAAACGTATTTTTTCCATGATAACACGTTCACCTTTCTCCATCATTTTAACCTTGTTACACTCGCAATATATGTTGCTGTCTTGTAAACTGGGTGGTTGTGTGTGTTTTGCAAGAGAGTAAAAAGATTATATTTTCTGTCTGGGTCGAGATAATGGGTGTAACAATGTGTTTTTAGGCATGGCCATGAGCGAAAAAATGATACACCCACATCTGACGGCAGCAGGTGGTGAACTGAGAGTCTGAGAGAGGATACGTGAGAGGACGAAACTGAAGGTCAGTCTCATGTCCCAGGTGTTCGTTCACTTCTTGAAAGTTTTCACAGTTTTCTACAATTAGCATTGGATCCAATGATACAAACCATTATACCAAACCTGAGCAAATAGGTAAAGATACCAAGACAAAAATGTATTTTTCACTTATCATGTCTTTTCTGTGTGTGCCTGTATTAGTTCACAATCAAAAAAATATGGTTGTGTGTGTTTTGCAAAAGAGGACAAAGATTATATTTTCTGCCAGGATCGAGATAATGGGTGTAGTTGCACTTGTTTATGCTTGGCTGGGAGTGAAAAAATCGAACATCCACTCATCGCAGCAGCAGGCTCCAAACTGTTTGACGGGGTGTATGGGAGTGTAGTATAGGTCATTCTGAACACATTCAGAACGTTCATTCACTTCCTAAAAATTTTCGCCGTTTTCTTATAGGCTGCACTCAAACGACGCCACCGGCCATCGGAGGGCCAAGCGTCAAATGACGCCTGCGGCCACAGTGGGGTTAAGTCTTACTATCCCCTATAGAGACTGATTCGTAAAATTGAGTGGCCCACAAGGTGTGCTAATATCTTATTACTCACGTGCCCTTTAAAAGAACACACTACCCTAGTTCTCTTATTCGCAAGGCCCCAGAAGCCCTCATCTTTCTTTCCTGGTGGAATAATTTTCCAGCATACACTGGGTGGTGGCAGCCTACTCTCTAAAACTCTGATTCTTTTGGTAAGTCAAAATTTAGAGCTTTTCACTTGTCTAAAATTCGGACATGACGCTGGTGACTGGAGCAGTGGGATTTGTTAGACTGGCTGCAGCTAATTTCCCATCAAATCATAAATTAAAAACTTTACCATTACACTAGTGGCTAAAGTGGTGGGAAAAGATATTGTTAGGATAAGATATTATTTTGAAGATAAGATATTAATGTGAGGATAAGATATTAATGTGAGGATAAGATATTACTATAAAATTAGATATTATGACGGAATAAGATATGATGGTGGAAGAAAATTGTGTTGTCAAAGTGAATCAATGAATTGAGATAGAATTCCTCTAGCAGTACGCTAGAGGCCCACTTATTCTCGAGATAGTTCTGGAATTGATGATCCTTAAAACTCCTGGAGGACAGGCAAAACTGTTCTTCACCAATAATAGAGTGAATATCGACCATTGTATTCTCACAGTGGTGGACCACCATAGCCGGTTTGTTAGGTTCTTCCCCCTTACAACAAAACAGTCCACACACATCACAGACAAACTTGGGCAGTATGTGGCAGACACTGGCACACCTCTATGTTTCATCCTGGACAATGTAGGCAAAATCAAATCAGGCAGTTGGAGTTGGAGCTCTTGTGTGGATTGGGAGGAGAGCCATGGCGCCTGGTGCGTGTCGGGGACTTGTCGTGAAAGAGGACGGCCCGTGTCATGTGGTGGAGGTGCTGATGGATGGGTGTGCGGGAGTGATGGAAGATGTGCTCATGGGGAAGGAGATGCAGGGAGTCGCAGGGCAGGTGGAGCCCTGTTGTGGAGGAGAAGAGCGGCACTTAGAACCCCTGGAAGAAGCTTTTTGAACCTGACCCAGTGGACGAACAGTAACCGCCGCCCTGTGAAAGACATCCTTCCCGGAGACTGACTGAAGAATGTTGAAATGTTGTGAAACGGGTTATTACAGTATGAATTTAAGTGTTGGACAGGGAAATGTGTGTGGGTCAGACTATCTGACTATTGACTGTGATAGTTCACGAGTTCAAAGAGCTTAATCTCATGTCTAGACTTCATCAGAGTTTGTGTCATGGGCGCATCCCGGTTCAGTAGGAATGCTATGTTGCTTTAATTCGAGGGAAAACTGAAAAACTCCCTCAAATTACAATCAACACAGTCTAGGGTGTAACAGTGACTTCAGGACTGGACAGGTGCTCGTCAATTACTAGGTGGAGCGCTGGAAACATAAGAATGAATGAATGGAGCATGAATGCGATAGTAGGCTGTATGCATGGGAAGCGCCCCGGGGATGATCCTAGCAGCGAGAGTACGGGTTAGTCCAGGTGTGACGACCATGTTATCACCCAGGCATGAGGTTGGCTGGGGCACATCCTTCCACTGGTTTCCGAGAGTTCATTGGTGATAGAGAAGCGACCCCCTGGGGTACGCAATTTTGCTTGTGGATCGACAGGTGCCACTTATGGGAGGAAGAGTTAGTGGAATCATTGTCTCATTCTGGAGTTCATAGAGCAGGGGTACTCAATTACTATGTGTGGAGGTCCAGACACACAGTTTCCTATGTGACAAGGGGCCAGATGAAATTCTTCATTCAAAATATGGTAATAAGAAACAAATAAGAGCACACATTTCAACGTATTTCATGGTACATGGATTTTTTTGCCTCAATATGCTGATAAAAATAAAGTACAAGAATCATTTCTCAAAAAAAAAAATCACTTAATGTACATTTATGTTAGAAGTAACCATGAATTCTGCTAGCTGAATAGGGTCCCTGGGAGAAAACAAAATGGGGAAAAAAATCTAACAGTAAAACACTTGCAGGTCTTGGTAAGCATATTTAGAGGGTCAACATTGAACTGTTCTTCTCTAGAAGGAGGGAGGGTGACTGAAAGAAAAATTCCATAATTTTGTGTAACACACACAAAATATTACATAATAGTGCGATATGTATGTATAGTACAGTTTCAATGTTTCTTTTTTTTTTTTTTTTTTAATATCGCTCTTTGTTGAGGAAAGGATGATCAGTTTTCACTTGGACTGTAAATGTAAATATTACTAATAGACCTGTCATTGAGTGACTGAATTATTATTACTTTATAAGTGTGAAAAGTGAAATTTATTACATCTTGATAATTCCCTAAACGTTGATACAAATGATGTGACAGCTAGTCTGAAGTAATGATGAAGGTGTTCATTGGCGATTCTGGGGCGGGAAAAATAGAATAAAATTAAAAACTACTATTAATTCCTGATCCACTTTAAAGACAGTTTATTTATTATTTGCTTATGTTTTTTCTCTTTTTTAGAAACAGGAAGGTGCTGGGGACCACACAAAAGCTCACCGCGGTCAGGATTTGGACCGCAGTCCGCCAATTGAGTACCACTGTCATAGAGAGTTTCACAGTCAAATTTGGTAAGTCCGTCCCATCCGCACACACGTCGCTAAGAAATGGAGAAGAATGAACTTATTGTTGACTTCTGACGTTATTTTTTTTTCTTTTCCCAGAGGATGGATCAGTGTAATGCCATAATGTTAAGGGGAATTTCAAGTATAATTTAAGTTAGTATAAGTGTAGTATAAGTTAGTATATGTGTAATATAAGTATGACTTTGAACCCCTAATGTTTTGTCTGTGCAGTGTAGTGAGGTAACTATCAAATTCCATATTCATGCTTGATCCCTGTTAATATTCATAGTGAAACTGAGACTCTATTAATAGAGGAACTAAATAGGGCATCTATGTAAAATGATTGACTTTGTTCATAGAGATCAGCCGATTCCCACGATGTGCATAGAATCGTAAATTTTAACAAGAGATTAATAACCGTAAAAATTTGTCTTCGTAGTTTGAATTCGAAATTTGTAAGTCAGAGATGGTGATATCTCCTTTTTGTGCTACGTAGTAGTGAATTAAAGCTTATTTAAATTCTAATTGCTGATAACAGACATTTGTAACCGTGAAATTTGCATTACACTTGCGTTTAGTCATGTAGGCCCGACAACTGCGACACATGGATACAGTTCGTTTCAAGCATTCTTTTGTTTAGGCTTCAGTGTAACTGTAAATCTCATACGCTTGTGACAAAATTTTAAGCATCGTAAGTCAACCCATACGTGTGGGTCGAGTGTAAACACATTTTTCATCTTCCTTGGTAATAAGTGTAAAGAGAGCAATGGTGCAGAGAGATCAGTCGAAGCCGTAGCCAATCCCCAGGATTAGAACATCCGAGCTTTTATAAACCGTGCGAGTTGGCTGAGACCAGAACAACGCTGTCTCCTTTTCATCTATACAGATTAATGCTGTTACTTCATTCGTCTGCCCACACGAGTGTATGAAACCGTCTGGCTCACATTCGCATCACCTATCGCCCACTGACACTGAAATCCCCCCCCCCCCCCCACCACCACCACCTTTTCTGTTACACTTAATTGAGTGCGGAATTGGCTGGTCCACTAGAACATTCCATCCTTTTGTGTTTTGTGTTTGGTTAGATGGAAATCTTGGATTCACATGTATTATTTTTTTCTCTAAGGGCATTGTAAATTCACCCCCCCCCCC
>JAGKTI010009839.1:13501-29915 GCA_018397915.1 Birgus latro
ACCCCTCCCCCAATATTAACACTTCTCACCCTCTGTACCCAATTATCATCCCCCATCCTCTCCACATGTCCAAACCACCTCAGCCTACCTCTCCTCATCACAACACCAATACACTCCAGTCCCATCCTACCTCTCAACTCTTCTATCGTAAACCCAGCCCCCCCAGGCCTTGCACGCAGGGACGCACTGCACATCCACCTAATCATTGTCATTTCTGTACGTTTAAACCTGCGAATATCTTCTTCCTTTACTGCCCAGGTCTCACTACCATACAGCATCACACTCCTAACACATGCTGCATACAAAGACCCCTTAGCACGTAAGGAGAGTCCTCTCAATGTCAGGAGAGGCAACAGCTCCCTGAACTTCTTCCAACCACTTCTCACTCTAGCAACCGAGCTAACTCCAGCCCCACCTCCGGCACATAACATGTCTCCCAGATAACAAAACTCCTCCACACACTCAAGAGACTCACCTGCAAGTTCAACCCTCTCACGCCTAACAATCTCNTCCCCCATCCTCTCCACATGTCCAAACCACCTCAGCCTACCTCTCCTCATCACAACACCAATACACTCCAGTCCCATCCTACCTCTCAACTCTTCTATCGTAAACCCAGCCCCCCCAGGCCTTGCACGCAGGGACGCACTGCACATCCACCTAATCATTGTCATTTCTGTACGTTTAAACCTGCGAATATCTTCTTCCTTTACTGCCCAGGTCTCACTACCATACAGCATCACACTCCTAACACATGCTGCATACAAAGACCCCTTAGCACGTAAGGAGAGTCCTCTCAATGTCAGGAGGCAACAGCTCCCTGAACTTCTTCCAACCACTTCTCACTCTAGCAACCGTGCTAACTCCAGCCCCACCTCCGGCACATAACATGTCTCCCAAATAACAAAACTCCTCCACACACTCAAGAGGCTCACCTGCAAGTTCAACCCTCTCACGCCTAACAATCTCTGCCTGCTCTCCCCGACACAACGCACACATGAAATCAGCATTATCTCGCAGTCTACCTCTAATACTGTACTGTATATGTATATGTATGCATATGTACTCCCACTGTATATGTATGCATATGTACCCCCACTAAAAAAAAAAAACTATATGTATGCATATGTACCCCCACTGTATATGTATGCATATGTACCCCCACTGTATATGTATGCATATGTACCCCCACTGTATATGTATGCATATGTACCCCCACTGTATATGTATGCATATGTACCCCCACTGTATATGTATGCATATGTACCCCCACTGTAATATCCCCCCCCACACACACACTGTATATCCCCACTGATAGATCAAAAGCGATGTCAAACCTTTCTCACACTGCGGGCTACGCAGATGTAAGTCAGTCAAGAGCTGGCCTTCTCGAGGGGAACACTGGTAACCTCACTCACAATAAACTACATAAATAACTACCTGAGAACGGCGTTTCTCTCACCAAAGTGCACAGTCTTACAGTGATGAGAAGGCGAAAACGAGGTGCAAGTAACAGCATGGTGGAATGAAAAGGTTAGACAAGCTGTGGCGCAAAGTAATGAAGAAAGCATATAGAGAATTGATGGGTAGCAGAGGCATGGAGGAAGTTGAGAGACGAAAAAGCCACTTATATGTAGAGAGGAAGAGTAATGAAAAGATTAGTAAGAGAGAGAGTAAAAAGAGAGTGGATGAGGAATTTGGAAGGAATTTGAGTGTGAAATGGTTCGAATGTAAGAAAATGTTTTGGAAAGGAAAGAGAGTTAAACTGGATGATAAAGAGGTTAGAAGGGAGAGACCGTGAGCAGATGGAGAGAACACATTAAGGAACTGTTAAATGCAGAAAATGAAATTAATGCGAATATAAGTGGCCTGGGAATGGCTGGGAGAAGGAGGGAGGTGAGAGGGAGGAAGGGATTAGTTGGATGAAAGAAGTGGAAGCAAAGAAGAAAGTCAAAATGAGGAAAACCCCAGGAATTGATGAAGTGTGTGGTGAAATGATGAAGCATGGGGAAGAGATAGTAGTAGAATGGATATGGAAGATGTGCAGATTAGCATGGGAGTAAGGTAGAGTCCTGGAGGATTGGAAGAGGGGAAAAAAGTGTGTAGTAATCATAGGGGTATCTGTCTTTTCAGCATTATAGAAGTATATGGTAGGATTCTTATTGACAGAATTAGTGAAATATCAGAGGAATTTGTTGGAGAAGAACAGGGAGGTTTTAGGAAGGGAAGAGGTTGTGTCGATCAGATAATCATCCATAGTCTTTGGTGGTAAAGTTTCTAAAGAAGGGAAAGAAATTGTATGCGGCCTTCATGGATTTGGAGAACGCTTATGAGAGAGTGGATAGAAAGGAATGTGGACAATATTAAGAATATAAGGAGTAAATGGGACGATGAATGCAGTGAAGAGTATTATGAGTGTGCTAAGGCTGCAGTGCATGTGGATGGTGAATTGAGTGAATTTTTCTTTTCGAAGGTGTTACTGAAACAGGGATGTGTCATATTTCCTTGATTATGCTATCTGTAAATGGACTGGGTTATTAAAGAGGTACAAGGTAGGGCAGTTGATGTTGGCATGACCCTAATGAGAGGAAGCAGCGTTTGGAAACTTTCTGTTCTGTTTGCAATTGAACCTGTATTGTTAAGTGAAGACGAAATTGAACTACAAGGAAAGGTAAATGTGTCTGGGGGAATATGTAAGAAACGGGATCTAAGGGTGAAGGTAAGGAAGAGTAAAGTTGTGATCTTCGAGAGAAAAAAGTCACTGAATGGACAGTGAGGTTGGATGATGAGAAAATTTAAAATGTGATTGCATTTAAGTATTTGGTTAATGTGATGAGTAAGAATGGAAGTTCAGAGAATGAAGTGTCTGAAAGGGAACAACAGAGAAGAAAGGTTGCTGGTTCTTTGAAAGCAGTGATAAGAAATGGAAAGCGAGCAAGTAAAAAAATGTTGCTGCATGACAATATTATGATGCCAACTCATACGGATGGAAGCAAAGCTTAGACATAGTTGGATGGACACGAGTCAAGAGTGAGATCAATGGTAATGAGTTATTTGAGAGGAGCATGTGGAGTAACATGGGGAGACAGACTGACAAATGAGGAAGTGAAGGAGAGTTGTGGTGTAGATGTGGATGTGATATAAAGCCATAGGAGGACATTGAGGTGGTTTGGTCACGTGTAGAGAATGGACAGCGACAGACTAACGAGGATATTGTATGTGAGTGAAGTGGATGGGGGAAATAGGAGGGGGGATACCGAAGATGAGATGGAGAGATGAAGTGGAAAGGTATATGAGAGAGGGAGGTGTGTGATGGGGGGAAGACAGCAAAATGGCGAGGAACAGGGCTACATGGAGGAGATTTTTTGTGGCCACCCCTTACGGATTTAAGGCGTCTGGCTATAGGCATATAGATGAATATACTGATGAACGTAGCCGAGGGGTTTTATTAGATGGAGAGATTGTAGGTGTATCGTAGATTAATGGCTTCCGCTCTAACACCAGCGGAGTGAAACGTTGGCTGCTGTTGCTTAGTAAAATGGTGCGTCGTTGAGTAGAGTGAATAGGTAGGTCTCTTTCTTCACACCTTCCCCTTTTGTGTATGGTAAGCGAGGTGAGTTACAGAGCACTCTTGGGTTACAGAATTTACTGTACACAGTTATATCGAAGTGTCTTAGACAGAGTAACGTAACGTGAAGGCAAACATCCAAGTTGACCCTATCTCCTGCCTTCTGCCCTTGATCGTATTCTCGAGCTCTCTCTAACCCCTTCTGACCTGAACGGAATCTCTCCAACATTAGATACAGCTCGTAGGGGATGTGTATGTGTGATCTAGTGTCTGGTAGATTTCCATTCACTTGGACTAACCGACTAGAGCTGGTTACCCCATGTGGTTGAATATGTCACGAAATTCTTGGTCGTCTGGACTACAAAGAGACTGAGATACATCATGTGTTAAGACATTCATGATGGTCTGGGGCAACAGTTTTCTGGATATACAGTACATCATGTGGACTGACATTCCTAGTGAGAAGCTGTGTATATTTCCAGCAGACACTGCATCCTGCACACTGTGATATGAGATAAATAGCAGTGCCTGTAATGCCTACATATCGACCCTCAAATCGCCCTTGGTATAACCGAACTGGGATAGAGGGCAAGAACAGAAATTGGAAGTAATAAAGATCTGGAGGGAGGAAGAGGAGAAGGGGAGAGAGAGGGAGGGAGAGTGAGTGGAGGAGCGATGGTGGGAAGGCGGAAGAGATGGGCTAGAAACGTGATGGAGAGAGGGAGAGAATGGCTAGAGAAGTGATGGAGAGAGGGAAGGAGTGACTGACTGGAGAAGAGATGGAAAGACTGAGAGACTGGTTTGAGAAGTGATGGAGAGAGGGAGGGAGAGACTGAGTAGGGGAATGGTGGAGAGAAGGAGGGAGGGAGAGACTTGGTAGAGGAATGAGGGAGAGACCTGGTAGAGGAATGAGGGAGAGACTGGCTGGAGAAGTGATGAAAAGAGGGAGGGAGAGATGGGCTAGAGTACAAAGGAGTACAAAGGAAAGCAAACAGCAACAGACCTTATGGTCCTTTCGAGGCTGTTTGTTACAGAGTAGACTATGACTACAAGATCTGACTCTACATTCTGAAGGATAAGGATAGTAAATCAAGAAGGCTCCCCCCGCCTCCAAACCCTCCAGTTAAAATTGGCAAGAAAAAGTGAGAAAAACCACCATGCAGCATGGAAAAACTGACAAGGAAATTTCATAGGAAAGACTGAAAAGGAAAAGCTACATTCTGTAATACATTATCTATAAGCTACCATTATGAATAACCTGAAAGAGAAAGTAGTAAAGTACAATGAACAATCGAATAAATAAATAACGCATGACAATATGTATGGGTACACTGAGTTAACAGGGCGTCTGTGCACGATGAGACTCTGTAGGCATAACAACGTGAATACGGTAATCCCGTGGTCTCAGTTGGACTCTGAGGGAATTCAAAAGATACAGATACACGTGAATATAGCTAATAATCCCGTGGTCTCAGTTGGACTCTGCGGGAATTCAATAGTTACAGATATACGTAAATATAGTGATCCTATGGTCTCAGTTGGACTTTGCGGGAAGAAACTTAAAACATTATCACCGTGCATATATTTGCATTTAATAAATTGATCCAGGCTCTAAAAGAATAGAATGAAATAATAATTTATACATACACACGTTTTATTCGGGAGTAATCATAGTAAGCTGAGGGTTAGACGACAAATATTTATCCAGGTGATCTTTAAAGGTTAGTACTGTATTACAATTTACTACATTGGAGGGCAATTTATTCCATATATTTATAACTCTATTGAAGAAGAAATGCTTAGTTTCATGTTACTGGAATCGTTTGCCAATTATTTTATGCCCATTGCCTCTAGTATAATTCGAGTGATCAACTGTGAAGTATTTATTGACAGCCATGTTGTTTGTCCTTTGAATATTTTGAATACTTGAATTAAATCTCCTCGTATCCTCCGTTTAGTTAGGGTAAAGAGATTCAAGGCGTATAAACGTTCCTCGTACGGTTTCTTTCTCAGTCTAGGTATCATTTCTGTCATCCTTCGTTGCACTTTTTCAAGCTTTTCCATATCCTTTTTATAATATGGTGACCAAAACTGAACGCAGTACTCCAAATGCAGGCGTACTAAGGAATTATACAAAGTGATGATGATATTATCGGACTTATATTCAAATGCTCTGCCAATGAATCCATTCATTTTTTTTCACTGCTTCTGTACATTGTTTGCTTGGTTTCAAATCGTCCGTTATTATAACTCCTAAGTCTTTTTCGTGGTTTACCCTATCAAGCTGGACATTATTCATGCTATAACTAACTCTTACATTTTTACTGCCAATGTTTAGCAATTTGCATTTATTAATATTAAAATCCATTTGCCAAACTTGGGCCCAGTTAAACAGCTGATCAAGATCTCTTTGAATTGCTTGCCTTGCAGTGCTGTATCTGTCTGTTACCTATTTTAGTATCATCAGCAAATTTTGAAATCTTACAACACAATCATTCATCAATATCATTTACATATATTAAGAAAAAATAGGACCTAACACGGAACCCTGTGGCACTCGACTTGTAACATTTATCCAGTCTGACTCTTTTCCGTTAATTACAACTCTGCTTTCGTCCAGAGAGCCAATTTTCTACCCAACCGAGAACATTGCCGCTGAAACCATGTGCCTTTAGCTTCTGAAGGAGTCTTTTGTGTGGAACTTTGTCAAAAGCGTTTTGAAAATCTAGGTAGACCACATCAACAGATTTAGTCTCGTCCTACATATTCAGTATATCATTAAAAAAGTCCGGCAGATTCGTGAGGCACGAGCGATTATTACGAAAACTATGTTGCGAATCTTTGATGAGATTGCTTGTTTCTAAGTGTTTCACAAACGTATCTCTGATAATAGTTTCGAGCAATTTGCAAACCACCGATGTTAAACTAATTGGGCAGCAGTTTTCTGGTTGGGCTCTGTTGCCCTTTTTGAATATTGGGGTTACGTTGGCAAGCTTCCATTCATGTGGCACCTTCCTGCTCTTAAGTGATAAGTTGAAAAGTTCAGACAAAGGCTTTGATATTTCGTTCTGTAGTTCCTTCAATACACGTGGAGATATTTTGTCCGGTCCTAGTGTTTTATTCTCTTTTAATTTTTTTATTGCAAGCAGTACATCGCGATCGCTAACTGTGATGTCAGTGATTATGTTGCCTTCTTCTATAGGAATGGGGGAAACAGCAGGAATCATATGTATATTTTCTGTTGTAAATACTGACGCGAAGATAGTTTTATGAATTTTCTCCATCATTGTTTCATCATCAGTGTGCTCTCCGTTATCTGTGATTAAGGGACCGATTGTTGGAGTTATTACCTTTTTGCTTCTTATGTAACTGAAAAATTCTTTGGGATTTGATTTACTGATACTTGCAATATGTGCCTCAAGGTTTTTCTTACTGCATTTAATTAATTCTTTGGCTTTTCGTCAAAGGGCATCGTATTAATTTTTATAACTTTGACTCTTTGTGGTATCATAATTCTTTTTATCCAAGGTTTTTTTGCTTCCAGACAATGTTTAATGTTGGAGTTCCACCATTTGGGTTTAGAATTTTTGGCAGGCCTTCTGTTGCGCATTGGAATGCATAACCTGACAGCACTGTTGAGAGTTTCTGTAAAAAAAATTCCACGTGTAATTGATATCTGAAGTTTCGAGAGTGGGATGCCAGTCACCTGCACCTACAATTGCCTTTAATTTCTTCAAATTTGCTCTCTTAAAGTCAGGCACTTTCTCGTAACTGGCCCTGACACTGTCTTCACAGAATTTAATGTTGAATGTAAATATGCCATGATCACTTGTACTAAATTCTTCTCCTACAATAACGTTACTCACTACATTTTCTGATGTGGCTAAGACAAGATCTAGGATGTTAGATCCACGTGTCGGATAATTTACAGATTGATATAAAGAACTTTTCTGCAAGTTTGTATACAGGTCTAACCCTGTGTGTGAGGATAGGGCTTCTCCCCATTTTGGAACTGGTATATTAAAATCACAAAATATTACCGTGCTTTGCGTACAAGATATTTCAGCAATTTGAATGTAGATTTCATTATTGATGTTGAGTGGCTGACCGGATGGACGATAAATTTCCCCAATGGTGATTTTATGACGAGATTTATTTCTCAGATGAATGTAAATAGTGTCAATGTTTTCAATACATGGCTTGGTAATTTTGACTGGATGAAATCCTGATTCAATGTATAATAACACACCGCCCCTGTTCGATTCTTCCTTTCGCTACTGAAAATGTGATAGCCTGGTAAATTAAATTCTGCTAGAAAATCTCTCTGCTCAGTATCTAGCCACGATTCTGTTATACCAATTACATCATAATCTTCGGTAAAGACAATGGCCTGTAAATCAGGAAATTTATTACGTAGACTATGCGCATTAACAAGAATAGCTTTAATGTGTTTTCTTTTCCAGTGAGGAGCTTCCATTACATATTGATTTATCGGACTGTATGACATCTACGTTTGCCTCCCGTGATGACTGTTTTTACTCCAGAAAAAACTTACGGCATCACTAAGCAAATGACCGAGACGGGCAGAACCAACAGCATTCAAGTGTAGTCCATCATTCGCAAATAGTGTTCGCTGCTCGTAGAACTGGTTCCACGTGTCGATGAACTCAGCTCCTTCCTGTACGCAAAGTGATTTGACCCTGTTATTTATACTAAACGCTCTGCTGAAGAAGGCATTCCCTGGATTAATCCTCGGGAGTATGCCTGAAATTAAAATATGGTTAGTTTTCTCCTTGTAGCGTCAGATCATCTTTCTGTACTTCTCCATCAGCTCCTCTGATCGGGTTTGCATGACATCATTTGTACCTGTATGAATGATAACAAGGCTGTTATTTTCCGCGTTCTCAAAAATATCTTCCACAGCCTCCGTTACGTCATCTACTTCTGCACCTGGAATACAAAAAACGCTTTCGTTTAGAGCAGAGGTTCTTAACCTGGGTGGCGCGCCCCACCTAGGGGGGCGTGAGTAATATCCAGGTGGGGCGTGAGCATGGGGGAAAAAGTAAGAATTTCTATTATATTTTCAATTCTCTTAACAAGAGCGTGGCTAATATCGAGATGATTATGAAAAAATGCAAAAGTATCGCCTTTACAAATTTTTATTTTCTGTACGCAAGTAGGTTTACCATTTTCTGTACCCATTAAATTTATATGTCCTCATACGTTACCGGGCCATCAGTGTCAGTTGCCTTCCACACACGCCCGTGATAAATACTCCTTTCATATTTATCTAAATATGGGTAATTTACGCTGCCCTAAAGTTTATTGGTGGATTGTGAACACGCATGTGCTGCCCTGTTATTCGCAGGTTTTGAATTCCGATTGTATTTTATGAGTAGTTGGTGCTGCTTAAAATCACGTGGTAGTTATGGTGATGTGTTTATGATCACGCTGATTTATTTCTTAATAAGTGCTGAATGTAATCAACGTTAAACTACAAGGGAAAAACATCATCATGCACCACGACACCATTCGAGCCTTCACGGCCAAACTCGATCTCTGGAAATGTCGAATTCAGTATGGAAATACAGCCAGTTTTAGTAATTTGGATTCCGCTCTCAGTCACAGTTACCTTGATTCTGAGTTAAAGAAACAGTCACTCATCTGACTGACTTGAAAGCAGGATTCATCAGATATTTCCCAGATGTAGATGAGAAGCCTGAAGCCTGGAAATTCATCAGTTACCCATTTCAATGTGAAGTGGCTGATGTTTCGGATGAAGTGCAAGAGGAGTTTCTTGAGTTAAAATTCAACTCCTCAGCTGAGGAAGACTTTAAAGAACTGAATCTTGAGACGTTCTGGGTCAAGTAACTTCCTGTTTACCCTCTGATCTCACATCAAGCTCCTCGAATTTTGACAATGTTTGGATCCATGTATCTTTGTGAAGCTGCATTTTCCATGTTCGTTGCTGTCAAGACAAAGTGCAGAAACCAGCTGAATAATGAAGAGGACTTTTGCACTCATGGATTCGACCACGCATTCAAGATCTGGTAGCTAAGAAGCAGGGTCAAGTATCTCACTAAATTAGAAAGTAAGTTCATTAAATATGCTGGGTATATTGTTTGCACAGAATTCATGCTCAATAAAAAGACTAAAAACAACCATTGTTTTCAGTTTTTCTTTAAAATCTAGGAGGGAATTTTATCAATTTGGTTGAAGGTGCGAGGGGGGCGTGAAGGGAAGGACCAACTACTGGAGGGGGCGTGATAGTAAAAAGGTTAAGAACCACTAGTTTAGAGGGTGTCCTGCTGCAAAATTCCACCAACTGTCCACGGATGATGGAGTCCCCCACAACCCGTGCCTCGTGGGGCTCTTCCTCTACTTCTGTGAGAATCTGAAATTTAATGTATGTGGTTACTGGAATGATGCTCCTTTTTCTCACAAACCTGGCGCCATTCCGCACTGGCTGAAACTCGTTCTATACGAGAAGTAACTACAGTGGGAGGAGGATGGTCAGCCTGGACAGCGGTTGGCCGAGCAGTGGGGCTATCATCCACAGTATGACCAACATTACTCGCAATGAACTCCTCCAGCACATCAACTTTCTGGGTCAGGCTGTTAATTTTATTTGTAGCCTCGGTCAGCTTATCTTCCAAGCTCTGACGTAGTTTGCACATCCTGCAAACATAGGAACGGACCGTATAAAAAGATCCAGTAAAACTACCGGAGCAGGCTACGCAAATGATGTTCCACGGCATTCTGAAATTCGAAGTTACTGTGAAGATTTGTAAAAGAATCAGAATTAAATACTGTATTGCTGATTAGCACCTGGAAGAGATACTGGAACAGTAACCAGTTACTTTTACAAAATCTGCTAGAAGAAACAAATCACAATTTATATAACTGTTACAGGTGAAGGCCTCTGCTGGTAGGGGTCCTGCTGTTCAAAACTGTACAGGAATGACTACCTTACTGGTTGGCAATATACCTGCAGAGCATTTGTCAGCAATCTGTTACAATGAAAGGAAAGTTAATTGTTACCTGGAATAGGGAAATAAAATTATACTACAATCTGAAATATAACAGTAAGGTAGGAATGACTACCTTACTGGTTGGCAATGTACCTGCAGAGTATTAATCAGCAGTCTATTACAATGAAAGGAAAGTTATCCGTTACCTGGGATGGAGAAATAAAATTATACTACAAACAGAAATATAACAATAAAGCCACAACACGGTCATACAATGCACAAACAAGTTAATTATCTCCTGAAAAGTCACAACATATGAAGATACAATAATATCCTGCCTGTAAAGAAATGGGAGAGATATTTGACTGTAAAAATTGGTGCACGTAGAAAGAAAAAAATAAATAAATAAAATTGCTGGACAATAACAGCAAGACTTGCCTGATGTCGAAAATGTAAACAAACGCTGACGTAATCCCTTTTTCTGCTAATTTATCGTTTACAGTGATGAAATAATGGATCGCTGGTATAGTAGAGAGTTCTAGATTAATTCAATAACACTTAATTGGTTCTGAGACCAAAAAATAAATATACAAAGTGCAAATTCCTATTGTTTTCCGAGGGTAACTGGTCTGGCCCTCTAGCGGGAGACGGCTGAAGTAACCGTATTAGAAACAAAGAAGTATGGGCGCCAAGGCAAAACAAGACTATTTATAATGATATAAACGGTTTTTACTTACCTTAGAGGGAGAGACTGACTATAGAAGTGAAGGTGAGGGAGGGAGAGACTGGCTTGAATGATGGAGAGAGGGAGAGACTACATAGAGAAATGATGGAGAGAGGGAGGGAGACACTGACTAGCGGAGTGATGGAGAGAACGAGGGAGAGACTGGTTGGAAGAGTGTTGGAGAGAGGGAAGGAGAGACTGGGTGGGGGAATGGTGAAATGGGAGGAGACTGGCTAGAGGGGAGATGGAGAGAGGGGGAGGAGAGATTGGCTAGAGTGATAGAGAGGGAGAGGGAGAGACTGATTGGAAGAATGTTGGAGTGAAGGGGAGACTGGGTGGGGGAATGATGACATGGGGGGAGACTGGCTAGAGGGTGATGGAGAGAGGGGGTGGGAGACATTGGCAAGAGTGATAGAGAGGGGGAGGGAGAGACAACTACAGAAGTGATGGGAAGAGGAAAGAGGGGGAGACGGACTGAGGGGGACGGAAAGAAAACAGAAAACCACTGGCGGTGTTAAGTCTCAGGCAAGCTCCGTACCTGTTTGTTGTGGTTCTGGATGTGGCCTGCCTGCCTGTGCCTCTGGAAGCCATATATACCAAATGGCGCCGCACCCACAGAGATAGGGGAGCTCGGGGTCAAGGCTGCGTGTGGTAAACTGAAACTAGAATCCTGCCCAGAATATTAACAACACGACACACGCTGAGGTAGGATCAGACAGGGGCCAAATTTATCCAAATTTGGCACACAAACACCTTTTCGGACTCGCTTAACACAGCAAGAGGTGGGATCAGACACGCAAGATTTATCCAAACGTGGCACACCACATTTTCAGACTCTTAACATGGCACACCCAAAGGAAGGATCAGACATGGCCAAAATTATCCAAACTTTGCACACAAACACCTTTTCCCACCCGTTCTTCACGTTCACAGAAGCCTTTCCCATTTTCCAGCAGCTTCACTCATGCGTTCTTTGGTCCCGGATAATTTATAGATTGTGCCATTTTTTCTCCTTCTGTCCGAGGACCTGGACTTTTTTTTATTTATTCTACTCATGGTTTTATAGGAATCCAGAGACAGATTTATAACTGTCTTCAGTACCGACTCGTTAATTGGCCCTAAGTAAATTATGTTGATGGGGTTGTTACTCCATCAGTACTGTGGCTTTACTTTATTCCACTCTTACACAGTTTTATACAAGTAAAGTGAGAGATTTTGAGCTAGAAATGTCATAGGTAGCCGCCCTTGATTCTTCAGTACGTGTGAGTTCTAATAAGAATGGAAGCAAAAATCTGAGGGAAAGAAGGGTTAATCTGAAAAGGTATGATTTATTGTTTTATTTTTTTTTTATTTTTTGCGTGTGCGTTATACTCTGGTCACTTTACCTTGGTGTAAAATTGCCATCGTTCCATCTTGACTGCTGTTTTAACAATAAACAAGAAGTGGTGCCAAGGCACAGGAAACCCGTCCCCACCACTCATTTTGGTGCTGACGTATAAACACAAGAGAATATCTAGGCAAAGATGTCACTCATCAAATATGGAGTAAATTGGGTGAAAATTGACGATTTTATGCCCATTTGAAATTTTAGGTCCGACCCACCTGACATTGACTCCCCTACATCTAAGTGGGGAGTGATCCCCCTAATGCACTGAGGCATGTTATAGGATACAGATTTGAAAGATGCACCTTTAGATTTTGGTTTCATGTCGATACGACCAATTTGAACGGAGTTTTGCAGAAAAAAAAAAATCTTCATTTTGGGGGACTACAGCCAGGGTCTTGCCCCAGTTTGGCCCAAAATTTAATCAGGTGATCAGAAGGTCATAGCCCATCATCCCTGTAATTTTAGTCAAAATCGCACATAGTATTTTTCGCGTGTTGTTAACAGACAGACAAACAGACAGACAAACAAACAAAGAGACAAACCGAGTGAAAACAATACCCGTCCCCGAGCCCCTTTGGGGCGGAGACGGATAATAAACACTAGAATACGATGCTAGCCATCAAGAAGTGCTACAGAAAGAATGTAGTCACAGTACTGGCTTCTCATGACACTGAGATACGTGAAATGAGCTGCAAAAGGATGAAAATTTGGGCAGGTTAAAGTGAATGAACCACAGGAGCTGAAGTGTACGAGTTAATTTGTCTAAATCACTTCCTTGGAGTTCTCAGAATTTTCTAGCTCATTACGTGCATAAATAATAATAAAAAGAATATGCTTAAATTTTCAAGCAACCACGTCATCGCTTTAAATTTTTGGAGTGACTCAGTTCCATCAGATGAAAACAAATCGACTATAACGTAGATGTGTTGGAATGAAATATAAAATAAAATCCAAAAATAGTCAACGAATTCATTGTAAAGGCTGTACACTAATCAGGTGCCCTATGGATGAGTCAGAAAAAAGAAAAAGGTCCCAATTAGCTTAAAGGGTTATTTTCGTGTGGTGGAGTTGGGGGAGGGGGAGGAGAAGACCGAGGATGAGCTGGAAAAGCTTGGTAGAGAGGCCTGTGAGAGATGGGCAGCCCCACGTAAGGGGACAGGAGGACACAGATGTCTGACTATAGATAGAGAAATAGATTGATAAACAGACACTCAAACAGGTGGGCAGACAAAAGGACAGACAGACAAACAGACAAACAAACAGACAGGGAGGCAGGTAGGAAGGCAAGGAGACAGAATAAAGCAGACAGACAGGCAGGGAAAAAGGTAGGCAGGCAGACAGAGAGAGGCAAACAGACAGGCAGACACACAGACAAACAAACAAACAGATAGACAGGTATATAGACCGATAGATAGATAGATAGACCACTCGGAAGACAACAACGCTACAAAACCACCATTTCCGATCTCACCTCCTGGCACAGATACTCGTTACACAGATCTTGCATAATTCCCACTCGTGCAGACATCTTCCTTACATCATCCAGTTGAAGATGATGCTCGTTGCAACCACCCCAAATATACCTCTACACTGGCTAAAACACAGGATTCAGTGTAGGTATAGATAGATAGATGGACGGTTAGATGGATAAATAACAAGGAGGATTGGTGGGGGCTTAGATAGATAGATGGTTAGGTAGATCGATAGATAAATTGGAAGACTGACAGGTACTTAGATAGATTGATAGATATATTGATTGACTGATTGATTGACAGATCAAGATGAGAAGATTGATTGATACATAGATAGATAGATAGATGGATTGACAGATGCACAGAGAGATAAATAGGGAGATTGATAGGTACTTAGGTAGACAGGTAGACAGAATGACTGATTGACTGACACAGATAGACAGACAGACAGACACAGAGTTCATTCATTTTAACTGTACCCTTTTGACTCTATCTTGGCCTAAAATTGCCATCTCTCCATCCTGAGTACTGAGTTGTAGCGATAGACTAGGTCTAGAATATAACGCTAATCACGAAGAAGGGCTATGGAAAGGAGGTAGAGCCATGGCATTGCCTTTTCCTCCCCATTGAACTACATGAAATATAGAGCAATAGGTAGGAAATCTGGGCCACGCTAGGGTAGAAGTATAGGTGGTGATTCTCGACCTTTTGCACCTTATTTCTCGCAGATCAGTGGCAGAAAAAGACAGTACTAAGACTCTACATCTTTTCCACTGCACTTGCTCGTGACTAGCATCATAATCTAGTATTAACCTCTTGCTATAGCTCCGCGTTCAGTCACGCCTAGTTGAAGTGAACGGAGTATAGGTTCTTGATGGACGCCTTATGTGGTTTCAGAAAGTAGGAAAGTATCTGAGGGACGCTTTTATAGCCAGGCAGTTGAGAACCCCTTGTTATATCTGTGCCACCACATGAAGGCGTCCCTCTTCAGCACGTATCGAGAGGATACAGCGTCCGGCCAGAGACAGATAAAATGATGTATTTACCGGTTAACAGAGTGGCTGATAAGAGATAAGCTTGTAGGTTTCGGAGTCTGCCTAGTATGTCTCCCTTACCTGCTTATCTTTACATATGTACACAAGGATGATAAGGAGAAACTGGAGAGGGACGCGTTCACGTGGTGGCGCCAGTAAAACATAGCGGATCCACTGCCCGGGTATGTAAACGTCCCTCATTTCCCTTCCTGTTCCACGAAAGGAGAATGGAGGACTGCAGGGGATAGGTAACTGTTGCCTATAGTCCACCGGGTTCACGTTTTCATGAACTGGGATTGCAACTACTACCACCACTACTACTACTACTGCTACTACTACTACTACTACTACTACCACTACTACTACTACTACTACTACTACTACTTCTACTCTGCTACTACTACCATTGCTACTACTGCTACTAGTGCCTTTCTGGGTTCCAGTCTTGAACTATTGTTTACTCTTACATCTCTCTATTTCCAGTTTACTCTTCCTTCCGTGGCCTCTGTATGACTGTTTTTGATGATGATGATGATGATGATGATGATGATGATGATGATGGTGGTGGTGATAATTATGCATTACCTTTCCAAGTTCGTTTTCTGAGTTTCAGTGTATATTTTCATCCTTTCCATTTCGGCTCATTCTTCCTCTAGTCTCCTCCCTTAAACTGTCGTAGTGATGATAATGATGATGATGATAAGGATGATGATGATGATGGATGACTGACGACAGACGGTAACGATGATAATGATAATGAAGATAAGATGTGTATGATGGATGATGGACGATTGACGATAACGATGACCACGGCAATGATGATGAATATGAAGATGATAATGATGAAGATCATGATTAAGATAATAACCAGCACTATCTCTCCAACTCTCAATCCTCCTCCCTTATCATTTTTAGCTCTTCCTTATCGATTCAACTCTCGCCATCCATCCCTTCCTCAAGGTCTTCCCTTCGCCAGTTAGACTTTTCCGGACCCCTTCATCTCGCACTCGCCTTGCCTTTTATGTTCCGGCGCAGCATTTTGTAGACTAATTCTTTCTTTCTTTCTCTCTCTCTCTGCGGGGGTTATGAGAAAGCTGGGTAATAATTTCGTGATGCATGCCAGTCCGTGGTTCATCCGCCTGATCGTGGGGCTAAACATACGCCCCAAGATTTCAGTGTCTTGGTAGTTTGTAAATTTCGTTTACAGCCTTTATAAAATTTATCTTCTTTTGCGTTTTGATTATTATTATTTTTATTA
>JAGKTI010009840.1:9849-29915 GCA_018397915.1 Birgus latro
CCTCCCAAAATTTCCTTCTATATCTGGCAAATGTCGCTGTGGTTCTTCAGGATGTTCCGAACCCGATGACCTAGCACCTAAAACCTCCACTGCAGAACATTGTGTGGACCTCTCTTCTGTTCCACCTTACCTGTTCCACCCACTGGGTTTTTTTTTGGTGCTCCTGTTCAGCCAGATACAGTGTCCCAAAAGTTACTAAGCACTGGAATATATATTACATTAAATATATATAATATTAACAATAACCGTCATGAGACCTAGGCGTGACGCTCGGGGTGACCTTGGCCAGACTCACACAACTGGTCTCGCAGTCGTACAAGCACCAGTGCACAGCAGCCGTCGGAGTGTAGCATTGGAAGTGTGAGCAGGGTTAACTGTCTTGGCCAAACGACAATGGTGTTGACGATTGAAGAGAGAGTGTTTCTGATGAAGCATGTGTTTTGGAACGGTGATAAATACATGGAGGATGTTCAGCAAATGTCTGCAAATCAATATCTAGATGTACAAGTTCCCCACCGTAATGAGGTGTGAAATCTGACAAACAAGTTTCGTGAAACGGGCAGTGTGCAAGATGCCCCCCGATCTAGTAGGCCCTCCACTTCAGAAGAAACAGTTCTCGACATCCAGAAAAGGATGCTCCAGAGTTCAAGCAAGTCTGTGAGATGGTTGTCCCAACAGGCCCACTTATCAAAAAGTACAGCTCACAGGATTTTGAAGACGAAGTAAAAATTGCAGGGTGTCTGTATCGCATCAGCTGAAGGAGACAGATCACCAGACCCTCGTCAACTACTGCACCTGGTATTAGAACTTCCATGTTGAGGAAGGTGAGGAAATCCTTGATGTAACCCTCCTCACAGATTAGGCATGGTTCCACCTTTCTGGATATGTGAACAGCCAGAACAGTCGTTTGTTTAGCTGTAAAAATCCCCATGAATTTAAGGAAATGCCCCTCCGATCATAAAGTCGGTGTGTGGTGTACCATAAGTTGTATGCAAATAATTGGGCCCATTTTCTTCAGTGACCCCACAAACGCAGAACATTACCGCACCGACATTCTCGAACCATTCCTAGGCCACCTCACTCAACGTGAAATTGAAGAAGCCTGGTTCCAGCAGGGTGGTGTAACAGCACGCACAGCTTCTTCACCACTCCAGTTTCGGGAGGAAATCTTTGGCAATTGTATAATCTCCCATGGAATCTGGCCTGCTCATTCTCCTGACCTGACTCCTCCGAACTATTGTCTGTGAGGTGCACTGAAGGGAAAGGTGTACGAGAACAATCCGAACACAGTTGATGAGCTGAAGGCAAGAGTCACCATCCACATTCAACAGATCACGCCGGAGACCCTGCAGAAGGTCTTCGACAATATGAAGAAGCGTGTCTGGACATGTCTTCAGGCCCGTGGGGAATATTTCCAACATCATCTGTAAGAAGAACTGCAACGTGGTACGTGGTACTTTACTGCAGAGTAACTTTTGAGACACCCAGTATAACCATGTCCTCACAGAGTCATGGTCCTGTACATCCCACTTTTTATCATATTCTGCACTGGTCGCCTTAAACAACCTAGGGCAGCCTGCAAGCTGTTTGCCTTGCAGTCTATTATTCGGTCTCTGAAGAAAACCGTTGTATAACTTTTGTTTCCTCCTCTCCATAGTTGCATTCAAATAGTCGCTACATCGTTCAGCCTCCTGAAGCAGTGAGATCTCTTTCTAAGGGTCTTCTAAACACAGTTCCACATCTGCCTGCTTGCCAGAGACTATGATGGCTCGCACCAGTTTCTGATCTTCCTTCCATTATGAGGTCTGTTACTCAGTGGAGCTCATGGTGTATGCGACAGTTGGAAGGAGCTGCATCTTCTTCCACAGTGAACGTCGGTATACATGTGCATCAAGGAGACAAAGATTAGTGGTGTTCCTTCCGATCCTCTTGTTTACCATGTTTCTTATCCTGATCCCATTCCAGGCTAGTATTGTAACAATATATTTATGAAACCTTGCTATTTAATTACTTTATGCTACTCCTACTATATGCCTTCACATCTGTCTCATTTTAACACCTCTTATAGTGCACTATCATGGTCGGTGTGGCGTATCTGCAGCGGCATCAGTATGTTTTTGTCATAAGACTTCATACTACTGCTGCATATTATTATCTCACAACTTCAGCCACCATTAATAATCGTATTAGTCTTAAGAGATCATAAACTGTACACTATTATGAATGTCATGATTGTCATCAGCAATAATTATTATGTCATATTTTTATGGACTACATATGTTCTCTCTTTGTTTTTAATAATGCATAGTCCTTGACACAACATGTAGTATTATACAGCACAGTAGATCCGTAGTCTGTGTGTGTGTGTGTGTGTGTGTGTGTGTGTGTGTGTGTGTGTGTGTGTGTGTCTGTCTGTCTGTCTGTCTGTCTGTCTGTCTGTGTCTGTGTGAATTGCGGTATGCATGGACTTTATGCGCCTCTGCCTACTGATTCTCACTACCTTCGCCAGTACGGTAGCATTAGATACAGAACCACCTGTTGGGAGTCCTAGGTACCACTCCCCTGGCGGTTACGGATCTCGTTGCCAGAGGTCGCAAGTGTAGGTCCTGTATGGCTCTTTACGACATTAATCCTAGAGTGTACTTGCCATTAAGAACGGGAGTGGCCAGGACGTGAACCTCTGAAATGCTTTCCTTTGTCTATTTTTATTCCAGTCTGCGTGATCGGATAGTTTGCGTCAGAAGTACAATCAAGCGCCTCTGTAAATGCTCCCTTACTCTTACTCTCTCTGTCTCTCTTTCTGTCCGTCCGTCTTGTGGGAGATTGATGAACTTTGCTTCTATCCTAGACAAAATGACGATAATAATAACCTAACTGTAACAAAAAAAAAAAAAACGCTTTAGGGGTTAATTTCACCTATTCTTAGCCGCAAGTCTTACAGTCATTGGAAAGGGAGCTCTTAAATACATTATTATTACCCTCCTTGCAGGTGTTGATGTTTAACTAGTTTTTTTCTCAAGGAAGCGTCCCTTTAAGAGTAATATTATAAACAGCACTCTAACATTTCCAACGTATAATGTAGAACTCTTGTTTCTACTGGCCATAAAAGATTGATTTTCCATGCCTCTGACTCGGGGCAATTATTTAATGGCCCGTTTTCTGAGGCACAGCCGTCCTCCTACGCACTAAACACCTCCACATAAATAGCACATCGACTTTCCATGCTGAATAAATATTAAGGATCTCATATACCAGAATAGTGTACTTGTGCTAGTGGGGATGTTTTTACATGACGGTGGAAATTACGGCATATCAGTGAAGTCTGTTCTAGTGAAATTCTAATTCTTAAACTGCTGCTTGCACCAGCCCGGAACTGAACCAACTCTGTCCTGTATTTTGTTCTTCGACTAAAATAATGTGTATCTTACTTCAGCATTATATGCAAAAAATTTCCATGGCTTGATTTATAACAAAATGCTTCTTTATCTTTAACCTAACCTAAATGTATCACTTACAAGTTTTTGTCAGAGGTCGTTTTGTTGTGTTATCGTACTGAGAATGGTATCACATGTACTTAAGTAGCCTCTGCAACACGTCTTGAGCGTCGTGAACTGCTTCGAACTATTAAGCAAATTAGTGAACTATCTCTCCCTCGTGGAATACTAGGACTTAACAGTCGGCAGGCCAACCCCAGGAAATATGCCTACAAAACTTTTGATGGCATTTTTTGTTCAAAGCTGGCAACCGTGCTAGAACGTAGCACTATGGTCCAAACATTTAGGATCACCCTGTTGCCAAAATGGCATTTGACCTTTAAGTTCAAATTTGGAGGTCAAAAATTCAAATAAGATCAAATTTTGTGTTTCTCTTATCTTGTACTTTCAAGTAATGTTATTGGAGGACACTTTGCATCTCTTTGGCTTTCGCAGTGACGACTCTGAGGAAGATTTCTCAACTCGGAAAGATGGCCTTTCCTCCAAAATAAAACAGGACTGGGATGCTGTATCCAAGCTTGAGGCCCAGTTTCGGCGATTCAAGGTGTTCACAACATCCGATCAAGAAGACCCATCAGCTGCTGTGACAAGGCTGAGATCACTGACTACCACCGACATTGCCACAGAAGAGGTAACTGCAGACCTCATCACTGCCAAAGACAGAGGGGAGGGTGTCGTATTACAGAATGAAAAGGAGAAATTAGTTGAGAAGACTGCCTTTCTTCGATCGCCTGAAACTCCATAAGTCAAAGACGTTTGGAACACTCTACAAAACACCTGTGCAAGATTGAAAGCAGAGGGTCACCAAGACAATCAAAGCGGACAGGCAACTGACACAGAGACTGTTCAACGCGTCACAAGCTTGGCGAGTAGTCGATCTTCACAAAATATTGGAGCATGAACTGTCAGTTGTACCACCTAGTTTGTCAAACACAAACGAAACGATGAACCGTACCCAGAAGTCTGCAATGCTTCCCTTGCTAACCACTGATCTTGGTGTAGAGAAAGTCAAAGGAACACCGGATACAACAGGAAAAACATCCATCATAATCGATAGCCATGCATTGATTCAGTCCCTAGAGAAGCCACCAAAGTGCAAGACCTTTGGTGACTATGCCAAAAACTTGAGAAGACTGTAATGAAGCGGTTCAGTGGCATGGTTTCCAGGGCTGACGTTGTGTTTGACCAGTACAGGCCTTTATCTATCAAGTCGCTACGAGGACCAAAAGAGCTGGGCAGATGAAGAGACCAACCTGAAAAGTGATCGACCGGGAGGATCTTCCACTTCCCCAAGCATGGAAGGACTTCATCGCTTTAGATGAAATTGAGGAAGACCTTGCCATGTTCTTAAGTGGCAGACTTGCCAAACAGAATGACAGAGACAAGGAGACAGTTGTTGGTGGCAGCAACCCAGACGGATAATCGACAACACAGGGAGTCATTGCAACACTACAGGCAAACCACTAGGAGGCGGACACAAGGATCGTCCTCCATTCCCTTGAGGCCATTGATGCTGGATTTGAAAACATAATCGTCAAGTGTCGTGACACAGACATCCTCCTCTTGCTCATTCACTTTACCAGGGACAAACCGCGCCAAGTGTGGATGATGAGCTGCACCTCCAAGGAGCAGGAATGCATTCCAGTGCACGTCATCAACGAGAACCTCCATCGAGTAGTAGTGAAGAATGTGCTTGGCTTCCATGCCATAACTGGCTGCGATACTGTCTCGTCCTTTGCTGGGCATGGGAAGAAATCGTTTTGGAGTGTGTACTTGCAACATCCAGAGCTGTTGCAAGGTGTTGGTAAGAATGGTCCGTTAGGCAAAGTTGAAGAGTTTGTATGTATGATGTACAAGGCACCGTGCTCTACTTCGGGTGTTGATATGGCCAGACATGACTTGTTTCAGAAAAGAAAGAAAAGCAACTGAAATGCTGCCACCAACGAGTGACACACAGGAGTTACATCTCTCGCGTGCCAACCACCAGGCCAATGTGTGGCGGCAGGCAAACAAACCTGACATCGTTATCCCCAACCCTCAGGAGACAGAGGGTTGGCAGGTAATGGACAAACGGTTAGAAGTGGTGTGGTTACGGAAGCCTTCTGTTCCAATCAGCTGTTTGTAGTTGGTTACGTGTGGATGCAAAACCAAGTGCCGCACGCAAGCTTGTGTTTGTCATCGAATGGGGCAACCATGTATACCTGCATGCGGTTGTGATGCAGACGGGATGCCTTAACATTGCAGGCAGTGGATGTGGTTTAACGATTTCAACAGCACATTAATTGCCAAAGGTAATGGAACACAGGGAAAATTATGTTCAACCATCGTAGTGCCTTCTTAATGAAGAAACTCTTTTATTTTCAGGAAGAAGTGACGTTAAATGAATGGATCTTTACTTTGTGCGTAATCCGATTCATAATAGAGTAATGAACATTTTAAATCCTAATTTCCTTCACATTTACCTATTATTTTGCATCTTAAAACCCTTGTATCTCATTAATTCCTCAGTGTTTCTTGCCAAACCTTACATTATTTGGAAGTACACGACAAAAAAGGGAATACACAGAATTTAACCTTATTTGACCTTTTGACCTCCAAATTTGACCTTAAAGGTTCAATGCCATTTTGGCAACCGGGTGTTTCTAATGCCTTATATCATAGTGATACTTTCTAGCATGCTTGCCAGCTTTGAACAAAAGATGCCATCATAATTTTTTTTGAGGGTCTTGGCCTGCCAACTATAAGGCCATCGTGGACTACACCCCAGAGGGATCAAATCTAGGGCTGGCGTGGCTGTCCACTTACTCGTCCATGCCGGGTGTGAAAAACCTGAGTGGATAAAAAGAAATGCATTAATATGGACCAACAGTTATTTTTATTAAACCTTCATTTTTTACTTAATGAAATTTAAAAA
Source organism: Birgus latro (assembly GCA_018397915.1). Classification (NCBI taxonomy): domain Eukaryota; kingdom Metazoa; phylum Arthropoda; class Malacostraca; order Decapoda; family Coenobitidae; genus Birgus; species Birgus latro. The sequence continues at coordinate 16,258 of JAGKTI010009840.1, forward strand.
TTATTTAAATACTGTAACTGAATATAAATTAAAAAAAAAAAAATGTTTAACCGCAGTTATTAAAATTAGCAGCTGATTCCAGTTAGATGCACTTACTTTTTTTCAACCTATTTTGCAGATGACTGTGCCGTTATAATGGCATAATATACAGTGTGTACACCCGCCAAAACTCCACCTGTCACAGTGCTGTCAGTCCCACCTGTCCGTGAGTTCGAACCCTGAGTTGGATGACCCACGTTTTGAGCCACCAGTGGTGAGGGAGAAGAGCAGTCGGGGGTATTTTAGGTCGATGTGAGAGGGAGGGAGTATGGAGGACGTACAGGTTTGGTGCTTGAGGAGAGTGACTAGAGTAGACGAACAGAAAAATGAAGGACTTCGCTGCACTGGTTAATAAACAGAGGAAAATGTAAGAAAAAGATATATTTACAGCACAACGTCTATCTATCTATATACCTAGGCTGCTTCCCCCCGAAAAGGTGGGTACCCAAGACAGGACGACACACTCTCAATACACTCATCCACACCCACACATTTACTTGTATCTTAGCCCTAAGGGAGGAGGGAACAGATCCACACCACACCACACCCAGGAGGGTCAGCTGCGCAGTGCAATCAGTGACATCCAAGGCAGGGCCCGACAGCAGAGCTGGTTATCCCTGCCACATCATAATGCATCCATCCCCTTACCCGCACCTGACGTAATTAGCTGCTCAGACCAAATGCGAGAGAATATCCCCTCAGGTTCCATCACCATTTACTCATTCACAATTTCTCTCCAGTCATCGCTATCACGCACATCCACTCTTCCTTGCTCTACAGACATCCCTCTCGCATCTAACGCTTGCTTCACACTGTCCACCCATCCTATTCGTGGTCTTCCTCTTATCCCTGCACCTCTCACATCCGATCCAGTTATCTTTTTCACCAAAAGCTCTTCATCCATTTTCTCCATATGCCCAAACCATCGCAACACTCTGCTCAACTCGATCAGCCATTTCTTGCATAACTCCATTCCTTCGCACTTCAGCATTTCTCACGCTATCCATACTTGTTACTCCATACATACTCCTCAGACATCTGATCTCCATTACATTCAATCTCTTCCTCTCTCCTCCTCCCATATTACATGTTTCAGCCCCGTATAATGCAGTCGGTACCATTACTCCCTAATACAGCCATCTCTTTACATCCATTCTAAGTGAACGACATCTAAACCTTTTTTCATTCCTCCCTGCACCTTTCCTATTTCATTCATTCTAAACTTCACCTCTACATCTATTACCCCATCTACAGCTAGATATGACCCTAGATAATTAAAACACTCTACCTCCTTAAGCAACTCACCATTCAAAACTGCATTCATCCTCCTACCATCTACCAACCTCCTACACTTCATCACATGACACTTATTCCTACTTACTCTCAATTTCCTCCTTTCACACACCCTTCCAAACTCCCCTACCATCTGTCTCAGTCGCTCCTCCGAATCAGCCACTAGTGCAGTATCATCAGCAAACAGCAGCTGATTCAGATCCCACTTTCTACCATAACCATTCACCAGACTCAAACCTCCACCTAACTCTCTGGCATTCACCTCCCTTACAACACCATCCATATAAATACTAAACAACCAAGGTGACATCACACATCCCTGTCACGGCTCCATTCTCACGGGAAACCAATTACTCACAGAATTTCGCACTCTTACACATACTCTGTTATTTATATAAAAAGTTTTCACCCCTTTTAACAACCCTAACACCTAGTCCATACAATCTAAAAACAGTCCACAGAGCCTCCTTATCAAATCTATTACACGTTTCTCTAAATTCATGAACGCCCAAAACACATCCTTACCTTTCACCAAATAGTTTTCATTCACCTATCTCACAGCAAACACCTGATCCACGTATCCTCTCCCACTCGTAAAACCACACTGCTCATCAATCACTCGCTCTATACCCTCTCTAACTCTCTTAATCAACACTCTACCATGCATCTTACCTACAACACTCAATAGACCCTATAACTAGTACATTCATACTTATCACCTTAATCTTTATACAACGGAACCACACACGCACTTGCCCAGTCAGTCGGCACCATACCTCTCACAAAACACACAGTCAGCAGTCTTACTAACCACTCGACAACAGTTGCATCACCACCATTCAAACATTCCACAGCACACCCATCCAAACCTGCAGCTTTCCCTGCTTTTATCTCCTTCACTTCCTCCTGCACTTCCTCTATCGCAATTAAAGAATTGTTCAGTTCTGCCAACACAATAATTTATTCCTTGCACCCTTCCATCTCCCAACATCAGACTCCCTTTCCTCCTCTGTATTTAACAGTCTTTCAAAATGCTCTGTCCATCTCTTCCTTACTGTATCCATCTCAGTTAACATCCTTCCTCCCTCTGCTTTTACTCGCTCTTCCTTGCCAGACTCTCCCATTCGCACCCTCATCACCTCCTTCCAAAACATTTTTCTTATTCTTTTGAAAATTCTCAGTGAACCACCTACACAACCTCTTATCTGCTGCCACTTTAGCATCACGCACAGCCCTCGTCGCTCTATTCCTCTTTTCCTTATACCTCTCATATGACACTTCATTCTTCCTCTGCAGCCACACGTCATATGTGTATGTCTCTTCTCAGGTACAGCCATACTTAGTTCCTCGCACCACCATTCACTTCTTTTCTTGCACCACTACCCACTCGTCTCACACCACACACCTTTTCTGCATGCCCCACCACAGCACTCTTAAACAACTGCCATTCCTCCTCCACACCACCATTTTCCTGATCTTTCACTGAATTCCACTCATCTTTCAACTTCTCCTGATACTCTGTCATTTTCTCTCTTTCATCCAACTCACTCATTTTCGAAACCTCCCAAATCTCCTAGCTCTCACCCACCTCATACCTACTCTCAACTTTCCCTCCACCAGGTAGTGGTCAGACATACCTCCACCCTCCCCTCTCAAAACTCTCACATCCAACAATCTTCCCCTTACATTCCTGCACACAACCACTTAATCCATCAATGCTCTGTCAACAACCCTTCCACCCTCATGTCTCACCCAAGTATACTTATGTCTTTCTTCTCAAAGTATTTCCAATCACCATCTCTCGCTCAACACACATCCCTATCATTCTTTTCCCATTATAATTTCTTCCAGACACACCATGCATACCAACATCTTCAGCTGCTACATTTCCCATCCTAGCATTCAGATTCCCATCATTACCACCTTCATATTTGCTCCAGAACTCTGCAGACACTGGTCAACATCATTCCAGAAAGACTCCCTCTCTTTTTCATCCCTTTCACTGCCAGGCCCAATACATTCACAAATTCCAATAACTCACGTCCAAATTCCGCTTTCATCCACATCAGCCTCGATGACACCTCCTTCCAGTTAATCACACACTGCTGCACTTCTCGGCTCACTAACAAGGCCACTTCTCTCCTGCTTCCCCTATCAACACCTGACATCCATCCAGTAACAACACCAAACTTAGATTCACCTTTCCCTTTCATCTTTGTTTCAGTTATAGCTAACACATCCAGCTTTCTTCTCACAAACATTCTCCCAATCTTCTCCCTTTTAGCCTGAATCGTACTGTACTACATCCACGCACATCCATAGACCCAATCTTCAGGGTTCGGGGATAACTTAATCCCCCATCCCTTTCTATGTCCTGTCTCATTGTAGGAACTAAAAATATTGAGGAGGGGGTCCCTAGTCCCCTCACCCCTCGCCTTTTAGTCGCCTTTTACGACACGCAGGGAATATGGTGGCAGAATTCTTCCTAACACAGCCTGGCCCCAGAGTGGTAGTACCACCCCATAGTGCAGCTAGATTGCCCCCCCCCGCCACAGAGGTAACATATGGGAAAAATGTTTTTGACTAACTTACGAGACAACAAGTTAATCCAATACAACATAAATTCTGCTTATACACACACACGCACACACACACACACACACACACACACACACGCACACACACACACACACACACACACACACACACACACATTCGTTTCTCAGTGAATCCCCTCCTACACACACACTGTGCAATCGCCGCTGTGTGGACACATTAAAATCTGATCTAAGAGTTGTTGTAGGAATATGTTGTTAAATATATTCAAAGATAACTGCTGTAGTATTAGTGGAAATAGTGGTAACAGTTGATGATAGACTCTTCTCTTGTTTAGAGTGACCAATATGACTCTGCTGCATTGGTGCCTGCACATTTGTCCCATGGTCGACATATTCACCCCCCACCCACACCTCAAGTGAAAACCTAACGTTGGTGACATGGCCCTCCCCATCATACAGTAAAGAATCAGTCACCAGCAGATTTTAACGCATTGTTAAAATCCTCGGTTTGACAAATGGGTGTGCCCATGATTTCCTACTTTCTCTAAAGGAAACTTATTAAAAACAAGAGGTAAAACATATTCTTGCCCATCAGTGGGGGATATTTTATTGATGCATAATGAATGGACCTTCTACACTGGGTTATGTGGAAAATCACTTTCACATACATTTTTGGGATGCAGGAGATCGTGTTCCGGAAGTAAAAACGGCTACTGGTGGACGGTGGTAGATTACACCCCGTCAGGTCGTTGTTCTGCTGCTGGTAACATGTAATCCAGTACTGCCTGTTTCGTAGTCGGATCGTCGGCGACTAAACCGGCAATCCCACTGGCCTACGCCAATGGGAAGGGGGATTAGACACCCCACAGAACGAAAATCAAAATGTGTCAAACGGAGAATAAACTACTTAAAGTGGATGTAGCTCGTTAGTCTTGGTTGGCTGTCCACCTTTGTGAAGGAAAGCAGTGAAGGAAATTTGGATAGCCCCTGTCAGGAATCCAACACCCTCATCCATAGGCTAATGATGAGTCTTTCCCTGACTTGGGAGGTTTGGGTGGGGTTTGCCTCCCCTCCCCCTAAGAAATTTGCATCGCACGCGAGCTAAAACGACGAAGAGGGATGAGGATCAGCGTGAGTTGAATGACCCTGCCCAGTTTTGGAGCAGCGTGATCAATGATTTGGAAAGAGACATGGGGGGGGTGTCGCTTCCTGGAGGTTTGGACGATGGGCCTCGAGGGTCGAGTTGGAGGATGAGTTAGGCTATGTACTCGGCGGCAATTGAACCCGCCCCTCCCCGCATGATGATGATTATAAGTTACAGGGAGAACGTGGTTATGGATCCGATGATGACAATGAAACTACACCATCTACAGATCCTTAGACACAAGTGAAATGCAGGTTGAAGTGTTTTACTGTGGCTCCAAGAGATTGTCTTTGGGCAGCTACAGTATATGTTTGGGGAGTCGGTATTGCCGGAGGGAAAGTATCATCAGTTATTATTAGTATTACTATATTTCCACATCTTGCCCTGGTATAACAACTGTACTTCAGTCACGGATAAAACTACATGGGACATTTCATTCCACACATATGTTTATGGAATAAGATTTAATGTTTACAGTACGTTAGTAATTCACTTTAAGCTTGTAATAGTCATGTATTGAATGTACTAGAGTATAATTTATACTTTCATTTGTACTACTTGTATTAATGTCAGTGTACGATACGTTTTCCAGACCATACGAAATCGATCAAGCATGCATGGGCAGTGCCAGTGACTGCCAGGGAGAAGTAGACTAGCTGATTACTTGATGCAAGGCAGACCGACCCTACTGGACTCCATTTACCACCCAGAGGACAAATTCACCGAGGAACGTACCCCATCCAGAGTTACTTCTTTACAAAAGAAGACTGAAACGTTCAAATGTGCATCGAGACAGCTTGCCCCCTGCCACCCCACCCCTCCCCCGTTTTTGCCTTACCATTCCATTTGTCAATATGGTTCCTTAACACAGCCATCAGTTATCACAATTATGGACCATTTATTATGGAATGTTGCGTCTTGTGACCATGTCCTGACACGAGTATATAAACATTTCTGCAGCATAATATTCTTATGGTTAATTATTAGCATCATACTCCTGTGAGTAATGTAGGTGCAGCAGCACAGAATATACAGAAAGGTACAGGTGATGCGGTTCGATGTATTCAATTGCTGAGAGGATACGTGAATTCGGGGAAGCAATGAACATGGTTGTGTGCAACACTGTTTTTAGGAAAAGAAAGAGTAGCCTGATTAGGGTAAAAGTAATCAGATCGATTATACCCTGGTTAGGAAGGTCGACAGGAGGCTAGTAAAGGATGAGAAAGTTATTGGGAGCAAAGAGTGTGTGCAGTAGTTTAAATTACTGATATGTGACATGGTGGTAAAGAAATGAGTTGAGAAGAAAAAGACCTTCATACACAGGAAAATGTGGAAGCTGAAAACGAGGTGCCTAGGGGTGTCTTCTATAGCGAAATGAGTGCAGTCGTGGCTGAGGACAGACGTATAAATGACCTGTGCAGAGCTATCAAGAACAAACTCCTGAGAGTTTCTGATTCGGTGAATGACTGGACAAGAGGCCTACCAAGACATAAAGTATCGTGGTGAAACAAGAAAGTTTAGGAAACTGATGACGGGTGGTAACAGAGAGGAACACTTAACAACTAAATGTACAGACAGAGAGGAGCACTTAACAGGTAAATGTACAGACAAAGAGGAACACTTAACAGGCAAATGTACAGAGAGGAACACTTAACAGCTAAATGTACAGACAGAGAGGAGGTATATAGGGCAAAATCTGAGTCTCATTGACTTTAAGTGGATAGACTAAATAGTCCTGAACGGAGAAATGTAATGTTTAAGGTGGCTAATCACATGACAAGAGAAAGCAGCAATATCTTAGGTAAGTAGTGTATGAACAATATGTAAGAAGGGTAGTGATGGATATTGAGGATTGCTGGATGAGGTAATTGGCTGGAATAGGGCAAGTTTGGAGACAGCAGATCCGTTGTTTGGCCCTTGCTCAATGGTTATTATTGGTACCGTGAGCAAGGCAATCGCCAAGATGCAGTTGACGAAAATGACAGGGTATCTGGGCTACCTGCTGTGTTGTTGAAGGCCTTCAGAGATGTATGAGCGAGTTTGGTAACCGATATGATAAATTCTGTTTTAAATGAATGTTGTTCCTGATGACTGGTTGAAGAGTCTGACCGAAATTGTGTATAAGCGGGAAGGATGATGCTCTGGAGGGAGGGAACTACAATACAGTATGAAGGCTTAAAACTTTAGTACCAAGTAATGAAGATAATGGATAGAGTTTTGGAGGGTACGATGAGGGTAAGTGTGAATACTGATTAGAGACAGTTTGGATTTATGTCATACAAATGAACCGCTGATGCAATATTCATTGCCCTACAGCTTCAAAAAACAATATTTAGGAAGGAAGTGAAAGTTGTACTTTGTTTGTTGTTGATAAGGAGAAGGCTTCTTTGCATGTGGTGAAATCTGTAATCAGAAATCTTGGGATGGAGGAATGGTTGCAGAGTGGTTATGGGAGCCTACGTGGGTGCTCGTACGCAGTTGAAAGTGAACAGAAGTTAGAGTGATGAGTTTTCCGTGATCGGTGATGTGCACAAAGTCTCCATTTTCAACTTTATTATTTATCAGGAGAACGTGGTTTTCGCGTTGAATGAGAGGGTACCCAAGGAAAGATCTGGTAAGTTGAGAGATGGAATGGGGTACAAGGGACTGAGAGTAAACATGGATAAAATGAGAGTTATGAGAGCTGGGCTATGTGGCCTTGCGCAGTGTTCCAAAACAGTGGGGGAATTAACTCCATTTTGTGATAAGCGGATATATAAGAAAGGTACTAGGATTAGAGTTAGGCCGCATAATATTACTAGTTTGGAGTGTGCGGTTCGTAAATGAGAGCATCCAGAAGCATAGGGACTGGAAAGAATTAATTTTGCTAAAGAGTCTCATTGAGCGTGAGGGATTTTGTTGTATGGAAATTTGGCTGGGTCATGCTCCGTAACTAGAGCATGGAGTGGTTGCCCCTGTTGACACTGAGAAGGCTTCCCCTTAGTGCTAAGGAGTCCGTGTATACAGCGTGTGTTATGGGTTAAATGCTGTACGGTATCGCGGATTGAAGAGTAAAGGAAAATGATATTCGTAGACTTAAACATAGACGTTATGTAAATATGTGTCCTTATATGAAAGGCACAAAGGGGTTAGAATTGCGAACGAAAAGTTGAGAGAAAGACTGGTAGCTGAATGTATTAGTTTTATGATGAGAAAGAGCAGATTGAGATTGTTTCGGCGTGTGGAGAGGATAGAGTGACAAAAGGGTGCACAGGGCAGTGAAAACACATGTAGGACGATGTCCCTGCCTAACCTCATTGATAAGTGACTGAATAGAGGGATGCTAGAGATCGTGCAGCATGGAGAGCAACCATTAGGTAATCAAGGTCGATGTTTGCAAGCACTGGATCTTTAACTAACGAAGCGAATCGGAGTGTCAATTCATTATCTTCTCTCATAAATTTGCTTTCCCTACATATCAGGAAGTGGGTTGGTGGAGGGTTAGTGCCCCTTCCTGTAAAACAACTAATTCACCCCTTACGGGATTATGGCGTCTGGCGATAGATAGATAGGTGGATAAATTTGCTCTCATTTTCTCTTCAAGCTCAATCTATTAAATTATTAGGTTATAATTATACTACAGTGTTGTAATGCTTAAAAAAATAATATAACTGGTCTTATAAACAACATTAAAAAAAATCAATAGGCCTAAACTCAAGACTACTTTACATTTAACGTCACAGACCAAACTTTTACTAATTGTATCAAAACATAGCAATAATTCAATCTAATTTATATTATATTGACTTTCAGCGAGGGAAACTGAGCATCTTACTATGTTGAAACTAAAACATATATTAACAGGAAAATGGTATTAGCCACAAAAAAGTAACATGGAAAGGATGTAGAGATGTAGTATTGTCTTATTCTTCAATGAGTTGCAAATAGACGAAAATCTTTACTTTGTTAAAATGGATAAACTTCAGTAACTAAGACATAACACTTCCTAGATCGATCCTATTAAGTTACAGTAATACATTTCTCTTAGCAAGCTACAATATATTATACCTAACTTACACTTATCCTAAACCTAATCTGAAGACGATCGAGATATAGATTAATTAACCTTGAGAGCATAATCCATCTTGTGCAGCATTTGTGGTAAGTTGGTAAGAGGTGTACTGGTATTGGAGTTAGACGGTGAGATAATGTTAATTTCATATATGCGATTTGTCGGGGGGTGCATGAAGACATTGTCAGGCGTGAAAGGATTGATCTTGCTGGTGATTCTCTTGAGTGTGTGAAACAGTGGTGTTATTTTGGGGACATGTTATGTGCAGGAGGTGTGGCTGGAGATAGTTCTGTGGCTAGAGTATGGAGTGGTTGGAGGAAGTTCAGGGAATTGTTATCTCTCCGTGCTCATGGATCTTTGTCTGCGGCATGTGTTAGGAGTGTAATTATGTATGGTAGTGAGACTTGGGCAGTAAAAGAAGAGGATACTCGTAGGCTCAAGCGTACAGAAATGAAAATGATTAGATGGCTGTACGCGTCTTTGAATGCGAGGCCTGTGGGGGGGTGGGGGGTGAGGTTCTAAGTTTACGATTGAAAAGTTGAGAGGAAAGATGGGGCTGGAATGTAGTGATGTGATGAAGGGAGATGGTCTGGGCATGTGTAGAGGATGGAGGGTGTCAGTTGGGTGTGGAAAGTGGGAAGTGTGAACATCGGGGGTAGAGTTGCGAGAGGCAGACTGAAAAAGATCTTCTACGAGGCCATAGAGTGTTGCTTCAGAGAAAAGAGACTGAATAGGGAGGCTGCCAGAGATCGAGCAATTAGGTGACTAAGGCATACGCATGCATGCATGTTGGAGCCTTTTTAAACGATAAGAACGATTACATCATAGAAATAATTTAGGGATAACATCTTAGATCTTCGTTGACAAAATATCAGGATCTAATTTAGTCACAGTTAAAATCTAATCTAAGCATGACCTAGACCCAACTTAACTTAGGCAACATAATCAGTATATAACATACATAATTTAGGCATAATATCCTACATCTGCGTTGGATCTTGCTCTAATACCTATTGACATATTTGTCGGTTCTCACAGGATGCTGTCAAGGAATTAGTTTTCTCTAGTTTTTATACATATTAATTTTTTAAACCCTCGTCGTGATTGCCTGGATGTTATCCTCAATATGTAAAATGTATGCCTGCACATCAAGGATCTTTTTAAGCTAGACCACACTAAAGATACAGGATATTAATTTTAGCAATTCCGAGCATGGAGAGATGACAGACTAGAACAGGATTGGCGTGGCACTGATGAACATTTTAAACATTCTTAATACTTTACCCGTCTTGCACTGTCTAATTAACTACTGAATACATGTCTAATTGTGTTCCTTAGAAAAATCTTCGCACTTCTTGCTCAGACATTCACCTCCACAATCCTCGCTGCCTTAACATAATGACATTAGCCCCCAACCTACAGCCCATTGCCTGTAAATACATGACTACCGCCCGAAGAGTGTAGCTGATACACACTTCATCAGTCTTTATACGTTTACACATTGCTAAGACACAAACAAAAGCTAAGATACTGGCATGGTTAGTGCTATTTCTACTGTGATTACTCTCACACTAGTGAAGCCAAACCCGTGTGTGCGTGTGTGTGTGTGTGTGTGTGTGTGTGTGGATAAGGCATATAACACTGCCTGGCATCATAGCATTTTGCTATCTTTTCATGGGTTTGTTTTTGTGGGCGTTTGCCTGTTTTTATTCATCGGTTTTTATTTAACCCCATTTTAAGTGCCTGAGGGGGGGGAGGGGGCTTTCTAATTCCCATCCACTCGAACATGGACTGCCACAGGAGAGTATCCTTAGTGTAACATTTATTTTTTTTGTGACAACCAATGTACTCCTGGATGGTGTGGTGGGTTAAGTATATATCAGTGACCTCTCGATTTCCGTCACTGCATCTCGAATGTCTCTGGCTGAGGGGAAGCTGCAGCTGGCTGGCTCTCAATAGACATTCCCAGTGAAATGCATGTCTTGGTTTCAGTATTTCCACTAGAAAGACTATGGAGATGCATTTTTGCCGTCTTCGTGGGGTTCGCCCAGAGACGGACCTTTATGCCTATGGTCACAGAATATCCTTTGTGGACGAAAGTCAGTTTTTGGGTCTTATATTTGATAGACGACTGACCTGGCTTCCTCATTTTCGCAATGTTAAAGTATCATGTATTGAGGCCTTGAGTCTCCTGGGGTTTCTGACTCGGACCTCCTTGGTTGCTGACCGGAAGTCTTTCTCCTCTTGCATAGATCTCGTATTCTTTCTAAACCTGAATGTGGTGTGACGTCTACTCTTGTGTTACAGATGCCTGTCTCCAGATGTTAGATTCGGTGCAACATCCTGGTGCTCGTCTGACTACTGAGGCATTCAGGTCATCCCTGGAGTTTGCTGTCAGATGCTGATGCCCTCCATTTTGATTTTCACCACTAGTCGCGGATGATGAGGTGTTGGTATTGTCTTCACCACCTCCTGGACTCAGTGGCTTGTGCTGTAATCTCCCAGAATTCCTGATCTTGTTTCTGCCACTTGCCAAAGTTTCCCGAAGCCTTCTGGTTACAGACTTCATTCTGTTACCTTGGCTTTCTCTGTTCCGTCACTAACAGTTTGTCTGCATCATGTCCCTTTGTTGGGTTATTGGCTGCTCTCTTGTGTGACATTCTGTAAGTCCATTGCAGGTAGAAGTAGCTCTCTTCCTTTTCAGCTGTATCTCTCTTTTTGGAACATGCCTTTGCTCATGTGAGCTCCGTCCCTGTATATAGACATACTCTGAGGACTGATTATGGGTTTGGGTTTGGTGTTGTGCTGCCTTCCTTCAGCCGGTGTGTTTGCCTTCCTGGTATTTCCTTTGCTACTATGGAGGAACTGACAGTGATTGTATTTGTTTTACAAATCTTTCTTTACTCTCTTAAAGACCGCTTATATGATTTATAGTTACTCACAAAGTGCTCTCTCTGAAGTGAGTATTTTAATTCATCTTATCCATTGGTTTCATCATTTTTAGAGTGTCTTCCCTCCTTGGCTGTTTGTGGTTGTCGTGTCGAGATATTGTTTCGTTCCAGTCAATGTGGGTGTGTCTGCGAAAGTATGCTTTGATCTGCTGGCTACTTCAGCATCTCCTGGCCCTCTGCCTATCACGGGATCACATCCTCTTCTGCATTGGCTGCCTGCATATGATTTTACTTATATTATCGCCCGCCTTTACATGGCAGAGAGATAATGTTTTTGCCCGCCTGTGTGTGTGTGTGTGTGTGTGTGTGTGTGTGTGTGTGTTGTGTGTGTGTGTGTTCCCATTATATCTCATGAACGACTTGAGCTATCAACATGAAACCTTGAGGGTGGCAAGATATGGCCAAAATCTTGGCCGAGTTCGAAAATGGGCACTCGTGATCAAGGTCAAGGTCACCAAAATGGCTGCTAAAGGTCAATTACTTTTTATCACTCCTCCTTTAGCACCGTTATATCTCATGAACGACTTGAGCTATCAACATGAAACCTTCAGGGTGTCAAGATATGACCAAAATCTTCGGCTAGTTAGAGAATGGGCTCTCGGGGTTAAGGTCAAGGTCACCAAAATGGCTGCCAAAGGTCAACTAGTTTTTATTTTCCGACTTTGGCACCATTATATCTCATGAACGTCCAGAGTTCTTAACATGAAACCTTCAGGTTATCAAGATATGGCCAAAAAATTGGACTTGGCCAACAGCATATTCTGACGGGCGATTGTCATTCTGCTCTCAAGTGTTTTTCTTTCATTTTTAGACAGATTCGACATTGTTGACAAGACCACTGGGATCTGTCGGGGTCCGAGATGCGTGGTGTGTGTGGCAAGGTGGGCTACTTCAGATACCAAGGCTTGTCGTGCCGGTGGGAGAGGGCTTTATTGTGGCTCAGCGTTGGTCACATTCGTTTTTCTTATGAATTATTAATGGAGAGCGCTCCCTCGTCCTTCTGTGAGGACTGCTTGTGCTTCTTGACTGTTCAGCACTTGCTGGAGGAGTGCCCCAGTCTCGGGGATTTAAGCCATAAATATTTCTCTGACCACCGGATGGGAGATAGGTTGTTCTGTCACTCATCGGTACTTGGAGAGGACGCCTGTGCTATGGGAGGAAAAACCTTACCGTTGTGAAGGCACCTGGACTACTTTGTAAGACTTAGTATTCTGTGTTTGTTACTCTTTTTAGTGGCTGGGTTTTATTGTGTTTTTGCTCGTTTTAGATGTATTTTGTGTGTTTCCTTTTTTATTTTCATTAATTTTTTTTTCAATTTTTATTTTCATTTATTGCAGAGACAAATAACCCTGGCAGTTGCGCCGCCAGGTTTATTTTAGTCAATCAGTTAATGAATAGTCAATAAACAATCCAGACCGGTATGGGTGTAATGAGCCCGGGAATAATATTCAAATGTTTATTGGTCATAAATTAGTTTGTCTGAACTCAGGTACGCAATAATATGAGTGTGTAGTGAGGGAAATAAGCACTAAATGCTAGAATTAATTGCTGTGTTGGCCATGTTATGCAAGAACAATCTCTGTGCGGTTTCCATGCAATGAAAATACTGTATTCATTGCGAT
>JAGKTI010009841.1:0-12257 GCA_018397915.1 Birgus latro
TCTCTCTCACAAACCATCCACACCACACATCCCTCCACTTGGCATCTACGCACCCATATCTCATCACACAACACACAACATTTCCACAGATCCCTCCACCTCCCATTCAATCACTACAACCTCATCACACAACACACCACATTCCCCTCCATCTCTCTCTCCTCCACAAAATACCTCCACCTAACACCCACTCCACATCAACCCCTGCCTCATACCACCCAAGGACGAGAAACCAAAGAGCTTGTCGACAGCCTGAAATTAACGTCAATATTTTTTGCGTGGGGAAATTGCCACCAGGGAAAAAAGTTAATGACGATAATGGCCGGCATAGTCATAGGTTGTGTGACGAATGAACTGCCGGAAAATGAGTATGGCGTTGCAATTGGCGGGTACCTTTGTGTTTGTCGCTTTTTTTTTTTTTTTTTAATAATTTCCTTTGTGTATGTAACTCGCTTTACACTATAGTGAAATAGGCAAGGTCACTAAGAACGAACCTTGTAACACTGGGACATGCAGTTGAATGTGGAATTAGGTATTATGTGCCCCGCAGCGATGTTTAGCATGTATTAATGTTTTGGTAATCGTCTGAAATATTACAACACCTGTGATGTTACGAGTAGATCAAGCACATACACAGATTATAAGAATTGGCTGTAAGGTGACGCTTTTGTGTTCGATATTACATTAAAATTAAAGAAATATAACCACCTCTGCGTACGCCACTATGGCCTTGACCTTTGACCAGTGATTTTAAACTGACACAACTTCTCTTTGTTGTGTCAGTTTTCCAAGAAGACCCTGAAATTACTGTATTGCATAGCTCAGTAATTCCAAAGTCCGTCAGCAGGAGTACAACGACCTCGCAAGTATTCACCCACTTTCGTTGAATCAAATTAAATATGTATAAAAGAAGTTATAACTGCACAGTGAAAAAGAGTTGAAATATATTATGCATCCGGTAAAATAACGTGACGGCGCTGCAAGACGACGAGGAAATGTTCGTGCTAATATCACAACAGAATAACACATGACTTTCTACACGTGCGGTGGCAGAACGATGGTATACTGAGGTACAACCAGTATTGCAATAAATCATACACAAATCACCTAAGAATTGGTTATGTCCGGTGCAGAAACTCTCTTTCTCTCTCTCTCTCCAAAACAAAACACATCCATCTATCGTCCTTACTTTTCGACAGTGACACACGGCACACGAGACAATAATCCTGCGCTACATATAAATTACCGTCCTCTGGGAACACAACAAATCATTTTCACGACCCACCAGTGAGGCAAAACACCCTAGACGATCGTTACCCGCGACAGACCACCAGCAGGGAGGGTGATGGGTGTGGGGACATTTTGGAGGAAGTGAGGGCCGTGTGAGGTAGACCCTGTATTTACATAATGTCCCTCAGTCCTGGTCCTCACCTCGCTGTGCTCTCCGGTCTGGTTATAGGGCGGTCGAGTCGTGGGAATGGTCACTGTTGCTTCTCGGGGACTTTACGTATAAACATATCCATGGCATTATGTTTATTTTCCTTGAACATACCCGGATATCAAAGCACATGATGTTTCCAGAGACTGTACCTCGCCTTAATCCGCTCTTCTTTTCGTCTCAGTACACAGTGATATTGGGCACTATAGTTAGTCTTAACTTGGCGTAGATTTTAGTCTTTTCGTAGCTTGTTTCGCGTAGCTCAGAGGTAGAGAAAAGCAATACTACGGCTCTACATCCTGCCTGTAGCACGTCTTCGTCACTTGCACTATGTTCTAGTATTAATAATAGGGTCTGTCTTGGCATTCAAGTTAGGAGAAAGCTATTTAGGTCAAGCTAAGGGGAATAAAGTATATTTTTCTAAAGCAAAGAAGAAAGACCCAGAGATTAGAAGCCTGCAAGGTCGATCTTTCCATGCAGACTAAACAAAAAAATAGCTAAATTCAAAATACATTCATTTGAAGAACCTGGACACAGCGTTTTAAAGCCTGGAGGTCTTAGGCAGAGGGAAATGCAGACTGAGGAAGACAGTTCCATAGCTGACCTGTTGCACAGTTGAGTAATTGAGTATCATTTAACTCATATCAGGGAAGTGGACAGAAAATGGGGTAGTGTTTGCTGACGACGGATGCTATGCATCCGCCGTAATGGAGGAGGGATGCAAGCTGACAGATCAGACGGACAGTGGACACTGATCAGCGATGGTAAAGAGAAAAAGATGCAACAATGTGGCGAAGACAGTGAGGTTTAAGGGAGCCAACAAGAAGAGAGGAGTTAATGAGGCGAAAAGCCTTTGACTTCACGTTGTTTAGAAGAGCTATGTGTGTGTGTGTGTGTGTGTGTGTGTGTGTGTGTGTGTGTGTGTGTGTGTATGGGTAGCCCCGCCCCAATCTTGAGTTGTATCCTGCACAAGGGCGAATTAGATCTTTGTATACACTGCCAAAAATTTCGCAGGGGTAATGAATGCGTAGGATCGACTTAGCACACCCAGTTTCATAGACGCTGCTTTTGCAAGAGAGGTAATGTGATTTTACTACAGTATGTGCCCAAGAAATGAAATTCCAAGAATTTTGAGAGAAGATTAAGGAATGAGCTGTATATTGAATATTATAAGGTACTCTTGTGGAAGGTTTTGGAAGGTCGAAAAATGTAGGAACTTACTTTTGGATGCATTAAAGACAAGATTTCTTTAACCCTGGCTAGAGATATGAGCATTGTCAGAAACCGGGCGTGCCATAGCCTCATCCCGTGATTGCTGAAGTAACTGCTGTGATGGACGCTGTGAGAGGAGGGAGGGTATGTGAAGGGTGGAGTCATTATCATATGAGTGGATAAGGTTAGATATGCAGCTCAGAATATCATTGATTAGAAAAAGGAGAGATGGTGATAGGACAGAACCCTGAGGAGCATCATTACCAATAGCTGGAACAGAAGAGTGGTCGTCTACAAAAGCAGCTGTAGGTATAGGAACAAAGCCACAGCACCACCTTCTGATTCGTCATTTTGCCAACACAGTTCCATTTATATCGGCACAGAGAAACTAGAGAACCAGTCACATTAACAGAGTACAGACATAACTTATTATAGTTTCAGTTCACCAAACTCTAGAAAGCTCCACACAAACGCATCCATGTTCTTCTGCCTACACCGTCACACTGTAACATGCCATAGCCCCCTCTGTCTCAGTACACTGTCACATGGAAGCGAACGTATACTTAACATTTTTTTTTCTTTCCATCATCATCGACTAGCTTCGACCAGTATGTACAGTACCATATAACAGTTTTTGCCTCCACGTACCATATCGCTACAAACCTCTTACATCAACGTACCTGTCACATCCCTGTTTCTGTTTCAATAAACTCTCATTCCACCGCAGGCCACTTCATTGTAGGCTACCTACCGTATGATCATCTCTGTTTTCACATATTGCAACACTTTTCATGTCATACCTCCTCCCACCACACACAGCGCCATTCACACTAACCTCCCACAGTGACACTCACACAGCCTCCCACAGCACCACCCACCCACTGTACATTCCCTTAAAAAAAAAAAAAAGACAACGATTTAGTATGTACCTTCTTGAACAGTGGGTAAAGTGTCTGTCATGCCGGGTAAGTCTTATTGGTATTCCTGCATACTCTGATACTGTAGAATGAAGGCGTAGATATATTTACAACACTAGAGTAGCCTATAATAACTTGGTATTGACAAGTTTACAATTATAATTAGACTATGCATGGAGGTATGGCATATCTGAAAGTAGATTTTCACTAGCCACATAATTGACAGGTACACAGATTTCTCTTTTAAAGCAGCCAGATCATATCATTCCACTAATTTTAAATAAAATTGTAATAACAGAAGTTGTAGTGAAGTCAGAGTGGTGTTGAACCCTGCACTTTAATGTCAGTGGCGTGGGTCTAAAGTGACTGAAATATTTGAACGTGGAGCGGTTTCATCAGTGACATTAATCAGCAAGTACTGTAACAACTGGAGCACCACACAATGCTGCGTATCACAACTTTTTCCGTTTCGTCTGATGAAACATCATTAACGTTTGGATAACAGTCGATATGACATTTTTAAAATCCTTAGACTGTACTACATTACAACCATATTTGTTCCATATGGTCTGAGGAATTTTGCACGATATGTGAAACTGCGTCGTGAGGATATACATTGTGACAACTTATGCAACATATCGATCACTTAATTAGTCATGTTCCATGTGAGTTCAAATCATAAATGCTTACTCCATGAATCAAAAAGATCTATTTTTTTTACAGCTTACGTAATCACGCTTCTTGCAGAATTGCATATTTCCAGCCATTTATATAAAACTACTAACCAAACTGAACATGGCAGTAAACTTCTACTAAAGGACTAATTCGGTAGTATGTCAATAATTACTACCGCAGATCACAAAGCGAGGCGGTGTTAATTGTACTTAGAGTTGCCAACCTCTTACAGTTACGTCTTTCTTATTCACTCATTCCCGTTCGCATTCAATTTTAGTGTTGCAGTAGTTTTTGAAGTACTGTACCTTCCTAAAACATCGGTCACGCTACATTTCCACCCACCTATTCACAATTCACACTGCCTTCCCGCAAGTACCACTCACACTACCAATCCACAGTACCACTTCCACCACACTCCTACCCAACAAGCACAGGACCACTCAATCCATTCATATTGCTTACTCACAGAACGACTACCTTCTTACAATGCCACACACACTGCCTTCGAAGCAGTACTACTCACACGACTTTCCAGCGCCACCACTCTCACTACTTTATCACACAACTCCGACGACTGCACATTCCCATTACATACAGCACCACCCACACTACTCACACCACATCCCCAACCACCTCTCCACACAGCACTATTTGCAGTACCTTTCCACAGTACGACACACTATCCTCCTACTACTGTACACAACACCACACACTACCCACCACTGCACACACCACCACTCACATTACCTTCCTACAGAACCACTCACACTGCCTTCTTACATCACTGATTTTATTTCCACACAGCACTCCTTACACTGCCTTCCACCCACCCACCGCTAAATATAACAAGGCTCACATTACCATTCTGTCTCCACACTAGAACATCCACTAGTCCATTTACATCCACCCGCACACCTTTCACCAACCAGTCCACGTACATCGAGCAGCCTACATACTTCAAACAGTCCACTACATCAGTCTGTCCAACCCCATCCATCTTTGCACCACCACGCATCCCTTCCCAGTCGCCACATGAATACAAAACACATAAAAACCACATATAGTGAAGTTTGACTCGCATAGTGGGGCATTCACACCGTCTTCTCACCACAGTGCCCCAATCTGACATCAGCTAATCCACCCTCGTCGGTCCTAACACTTCCACGTCCAGGCGCCTTCAGCACTGCATCCCATCACATAGCGATAAAAACGTGCAGAACCACTCATCCTGTCATCCGTTAAGCACACTACAGCATTCACTCTACCTTCCCACTGGCACACTAGGACGTCCGCCGATCCTGTTTCACCCGTCCTGAGGTTACACAGAGCACTCACATCTCATCACCACACTGTCACATTCACTCGTTCACCCACTTCCACCAGTCCATTTGCATCTATCCAAACCATTAGTTGAACCACGTCCATCACGCCATCTGCATCTACCAAGCCACCCTCACCTATCCTAACCACTAGTTTGCCCATGTCTCTCAATCCATGTACATCTCATCCACCCTTATTCATCCCAGCCACTAGTTCACCCACAACCACCAATACATCTACATCCATCAATCCACCCTCATCCATCCTCACACTGCCAAGCACCCCTCAGCAGCCGTCACATAAGCACGTCCTGACCATCCCATCGAGGTGATAAAGCCCTGAGCACCGCGGCGGTAACCCAGATCACTCCAGGTCGTCTTCAGATTTGACCCCTCGTGAATTATTATTCCCAGCACATAATGAGCAGTAGGGGAAGGGGACGGAAGTTATTATCGCTTTCCTAATATAATTTCATTTGCAGTTATATATTTTTACGTTGCACCGACTTGATCTCTTCCTCATATCTGCCAATCCGGATAAACAGAATCACCGTATCCAGCCTTAGCACGCACTTTCATGCAAGGAGGGATAGTAAAGATATACGGTTTTGCATTTTGCGCGTGGGGTTTCCTGGAGTTGAAAGTTATTGTACTGGCTATTGTGATGCTACCGCAGTACTGTGTGTGGTGGTATGAGGGTGTGGTGTGGGGGTGTTTGTAGCGCTGTGTATTGTGAGTGTGAGGTATGGGTGGGGAAGATCGTCAGTGTGGTGTGCTGTGGTGCATGGTGTGGTGTGTTGTTTGTAGTGCTCTGTATAGTGAAATTGTGTGGTGTGGTGTGGTGTATTGTGAGTTGGTGTGATGTGTGGCGTGGTGAAGTGTGCGGTGGTGGGTAGTGTGGGTTGGTGAAATGTGGCATGGTGATTTGGCGTGGTGTAATGTAGTGATGCGGTGTGGTGTAACGTAATATGGTGTGGTGTGGATGATAATGTGAGGTGGAGGAGTCTGAAGCTCTATTGTTGATCTTACCAGGTGTAATGCTTTGTAATGTGGCTCCGTGTCAAGTATAATACTGTGCGATCTGTTATGCTTTTTACCATTAGCTGTGGTAAGGTGTAGTACGGTGTGGTTTAGCAGAGGGAATGGTAGTGAGTGGTGTGGAAGACAGCGTTACTTATTTGGTGTGGTAGGGAGTGGTACTGTGTGGTATATTATTGGGTCATTCTGTGTGATGGTGTATAAGGTGGCATTGTGTGATATGGTGTGACTGAGAGCAGTACTGTGTGGTGGAGTAAAGAGTGGTATTGTGGTGTGGTAAAGAGTAGTACTGTGTGGTGTGGTGTGGCAAAGAGTGGTACTGTGAGATATGGTAATGTTTGGTGTTATAAAGAGTAGTATTGTGAGATGTGATATAGGCACTGTGTGGTGTAGTATAGAGCAGTACGGTATAGCGTGATGTAGAGTGATACTGTGTAGTGTTATAAAGAATGTAACGGTGTAATATGGTATAAACTTGTACAGTGTAGTGTAGTACAGAGCGGTATGGCGTAGTGCGGTATATAGCTGTACAGGGTAGTGTGGCAGAGAGTGGTACAGTGTAGTGTGTTACAGAGCGGTGCAGTGTAACGTGGGATAGAGTGGTATTATGTAGTGTGATAATGGGATGGTGTAGTGTGACAATGGTATAGTATAGTGTGACAGATGTACGGTGTAATGCGACACAGTGGCACGGTGTAGTGGTATAGAGTGCTTCTGTGTGGTTTAGGTAGTTTGTTGAGGCGCTATATTCAGCACAGTGGCGTGGCATTGTGCTGTGTAGTTAATTAACATGTTTTACAGCATGACGCCGACCTGGGTGTTGCAGTGCGGTGTTGTGTGATGTTGCTGTTGTGCGCTGTGATGTTGTGTTTAGTGGTGGTTATATGGTGCTGTGCTGTATGGTAGTGTGTTGTGTGGTGGTGTGCAGTGTAGTGGTACGTTGTGTGTGGTGGTGTGTTGTGTGGCATACTGTATAGTGGTATATTGTGTGGTGGTGTGTGGTGAGTTGTGGAGTGTGATGATGGTGTTTGATGGTGTGCAGTGGGATGGTATGTTGTGTGGTGTGCAGTGTGATGGTGGTGTGTGATAGTGTGCAGTGTTGTGCTCTGTGTGGTATACAGTGTTGTGCTGTAGACTGCGGTTTATTGTGGTGTGATGTGTGCAGGTTTGTGATGTGTTGTATGGTGATGTTCTGTTTGTTGTATGGAAGCGTGCTGTGCTGTGGAGTGATGTGCACTGTGTTGGTGTGTTGTGTAGTATGTTGTGTACTGTAGTGTGTGTTATGTGGTAGTGTGCAGTGTAGGGGGTGTGCAGTGTAGGGGTGTGCAGTGTGGTTGTGTTATATAGTGGTGTGTGGTATTGTGGTTTGCAGTGTGGTAGTTTGCTTTGTGGTGGCCCGCTCTTTGGTGGTGGGTAGTGTGGTGTGGTGGTTTGGTGCGTGGTGGTGTTGTGAGATGGTGTGCAGTGTAATGATGTGGTATGATGGTATGTTGCACAGTGGTGAGGTGTGTGTTGGGTAGGAAGGCGTCATCAGGTGCTTTTATATATGGATCCTGGTCTAGTGCTGTGCCTCGTAGTACAAGGCTGTAAATTGTGTAATATTCTAAAATACTGTACAGTATAGAATGTGATGGAGTGAAAAAGGATGGTATTGTCATTAATGGAGACTGTTTTTCGAGCTTGGATTACAAAATATATTCCCATAGTTGATTATATTCGTCAGGTGGAACAGGAATAAATTTTAAAAAGTCCTACCCAGCGACTTACCAACATTATAGCGATTGCACCCGCTGTCTTTGGAGGTGCAGAGGCGTGTGTAGTTATCGGAATATACAACAATAATCTGGCCCAAGTCCACAGGGAAAAGGGAAGGAAATGAGAGTATCCAAAATATACGCCAGGTGATATGTTTAAAAATTGTCATGGCTCTGACGCAGAAACAATGATTTTAAGATAATTTCGTTACAGATAAAAAAAAAAAAAATGTAGCAAAATAAAAATTACTTAAATGAAAATCGGCTATTGATAATTGTTACTGCACGTTAATCACAGTAAATCTAATTTCAAGATGACTCTTTTACTTCCTTTATCTCTTTAATCACCGAAGAAGATATGTATCAACATTTAAAGCTAGACATTTGAAAATTCACTGCCGGTTTTGTATCTTGCACTTCTAGAGTTTTAGGGATACTAAGTTCTTATAATGAATTCAAACACCACAGGTTGTAAAATGTTTGGATTTTTTCTCCCAGTGGGGCATAAAGATAGATATTGTCCACTCAGTTTGGCGACGAATTTCGTTTTATTAGTGTTATTTCCAGATGATTTGATTTGACTAAGTAAAGACTGGAAGGGGCAGTTATACTCTTTAGTAATTCCTTCCTGACTAGAGGCCTTTCTTAACGTTGAACAAGATCGTCAAATCTTAGCCCGGCAATAGAATATACATACCACCTTTCTGAAGGAATTAAACACATGCCAACACCTCTAAACCCGTTATTAACTTCTTCACCACTAGGATTTTTTTCATTCTTGCTATGACCCGCCTATTTTATACAGCCTAGGAAAGACTTTGAAATGGAGGGATTACATACGGTCATCATTAATCCTTTTACCACTAGAGTCCTTTCGGAAATATATAGATTCAGCTGGTACTAGTAAAAATGAAATTCAATAACACGTCACCATGCTGGAAGGATTAATAAAGCACTTCCCATGGCTGAATAAAATCGTCGTATGTTGGCAAGAAAAGAACCAACTCAGTGAGGCATGAAAACTCTCTCGACCATAAAGGTGGAGCATTTAAACACAACCCTTGGCCGCCCATAACCCCCTTGCCATTAATAAAGCAGACTTCCCGCACACAAACCCATTATTTAAAGGGGAGTTTCCGAATAAGGAGCGGGGGCGGCCGTGCGTCAAGGGGGGCGGCGGGTAAAGCTGGGGAGGAATGATATATGGGAAGAGTGAAGGGGAAAGGAAGGGCTGTGGGGGAGAAGGGAGGTCTTGCTGGGGGAAGGGAGGTTGAGGGGATGGAGGGCTTGTGAGAGTGGGGAGGGTGGAGGTGAAGGGTGGATGTCGGTAGATTTGGGGGAGTTAGGATGTGGGAAAATTTGGGTAGGGGGAAGGGGAGGATGGGTAGGTTGAGGATAGGATGTGCGTAGGTTTGGAAAGGGAGGATGGGGTAGTTTTGAAGGAAGTATAAGAGAGTAGGTTGGGAGAGGGGAGTGTGGGCAGGTTCGAGTGGAGGAGAAAGGAGTAGATATGAAAGGAGCGGGAAGAGTGGGTTTGGGGGAAGGGATGTTGGTAGGTTTGGGTAGCTGGGAAGGGGGATATGGGCAGGCTCGGAAGGAGGGGGGAGGGGGTAAATTTGGGGAAGTAAGTATAGGTTTAGGAAGGAGTGGGGAGGAGGGTAGGTTTTGAAGGGAAAGAGTGGTAATGGTAATGGGTAGAATTGGGAGAGAGGCGGGGGGAGAGGCATGAGAAGAGGGATGATTGCGGGAGGGAGATTAGAAGCCAGAGGGATATATGGGTGACTTGGAGGGGGAGGAAAAGGGGGGGTGGAAGAGGAATGGGGTCTTCTGTGGGGGCGGGAATTGTGTGGCTCTTGGATAAGGAAGGGGGGATGAATAAGCTAAGGCCAGACACAGAAACCATTCATTATATTTGCCCCCTTTAACCCTTTCGACTTCATAAAGTCTTTCATATCAATTTCTTTTTAACGTCAGATGATTTTCTTTGGATTCGGAGAGTTTATTTTTTTCAAACTCAACCGAATAGATATATACTGTATAGCCTTCGATATCACCACTAACTAACACGGGAGGTCTTTCCCAACTTGAAGTCGCTCAGTTCAGACATATTCTGGAATGTCCTGGATTACATTGTAGTACCCGTCTGTTGTGAAAATTGTATTGGTGAGTCTAGTGACGTGTTGAAAGTGTTGTGTTAGTGAGTTCTGCCAGTGTGTTAACTGTGTGTGTTCTAGTGTTACAGTGTGGTGATAGGTGCCTCCGAGTGCTGTATGTCAGTGTTTATTGATGTGTTTATCTTGTGTTGAGATCTAGTGTGAGTTATGTCTAGTCTGTGAACTTGTGTGTCAGATAGCCTCCCCTTTCAAGATGGGTGTTTCCACTGAAAGTTTTGAGAAGTGCTACCTTGATTTAAAGGAAGTATTTCTCATATTAATGCAGGCGATACAAACTCTCAGGCAGGAGAAGGCTGAGTTGAGGGAGTTAGAAGAGGAGTTGCTGGAGGCGAAGGATGAAAGGAAGGCTGAGTGATGGAAATTTGTGGTTAAGGGTGCAACTAAGCTCACTCTTAAAAAGCGAGTGTGAGGTGTAAGATTACATTCAACACGTTGCGAGACGAATGCAAGGGCGACGTCGTGAGTGATGTGGAGTGTGAGGGGTTTAGCGGCAGTCTGGGTAGTGCCGGACCATCCCGACCGGCCACTAGGGCTACACGAGTTAAATGCAAGACAAATTTTGTTTTAGTTGATGACTCTCAGGCAACGTATTTATACAGAGAGCTTCGTACTTCTATTAGAAGGTATGTTTGTCCTTTCGGGCCAAAGTGGGGAATGCATTTCTTAAGACTGACAACTTCATGATTGTAGAGATAATCTGCACCATTGTTGGAGGGAACGATATTTGTAGACGCCATAGTGAGGTACTGCGGCAGCGGTATAAGGAGATGTTAGACAGAAGTAGTAGAAAGGGTGAGAGCTTGTTTGCAGGGTTGACAGTAATATAATAATAATAATAATAATAATGATAATAATATAATGAACGATGAGGATGATAATGATGATGAAAGGGTTAAGGAAGACTATATCTTGCCCATCCAGTTCATAATGCTTCATAGACGTAGAAAAAAATCTTGTGAAGAGAGCAAAAATAATTATTCACTGTAATTAGGAGGTTAACTGTATGTGTATATCTAATGGGAGGTAAAGGAAAATATATGTTTATTCATGATGTTTCTCATACATCCCCTGTATGTACATTGACCCCCCCCCGTGCCTGTATACATTTATCCCCTCCTGCCAGTATATAATTACCCCTTTTTGTCTGTATACATTTACCCCTCCTCTCTGTATACATTTACCCCTCCTGTCTATATACACTTACCCCTCCTGCCAGTATACATATACCTCTCTCTGCCATACATCCCTTCCTGTCTCTGTGTAATTTCCCCTTCCACCAATACACATATACCCCCTCCTTCTTGTATACATTCACCCCTTCCTGCCGGTATACATACACCCCCACCTGCTTGTGTTCATTTCCCCTCTACCCCCGTCAGCTCCTATAGTTTCCCCAAATCTGCTCCTTACTCAGCTGACTGTTTAAGGTAGCCTGCAAAGCCGACCCTCTCTCTGTTTTACCCTTTGGTTCTCGCTGTAATCTTGGCAATTAACTCACGGTCTTCACAGAATCTCAAAGGGGAGTACAGTGAGGTTATTGAGGCGGGGAGAAAGGGTGGGAATGAGGGGAACAGTGATTTGGGATGTACATTAGAGTATCACACACACACACACACACACACACACACACACACATTCGTCAAAACACCCAACATACGTCAAAGTCTATATTGACTGTACATTTTTATCCTCATATACAAACCAGTGTTCATACTACTGATAGTACAGAT
>JAGKTI010009842.1:0-29910 GCA_018397915.1 Birgus latro
GTCCCAAAAAATAAAAAATAAATCGATTTTTTTCTAATTTTTTGGCATTTTGGGGGTTGGGCAGCCCACAATATCCGAATAGTGAGTATGTCCGAGTATTGGACGTCCGAATAATAGAGGGATTACTGTAATACAGTTCAAGTGGTGAGAGTTCGAAAACCTAGAGTCATATTTATAAAACTTCCTGTGACTAGTTTGCATGTCTATTTTTTCTTACTTTGTTACAGGTGCCACACACTTCATAACAAAACCAGCGTAAAACAGAAGAACAAGGAATAAACCAAAATGAAAGCTATGCAAACTTTTTGTATCGTGGAAATTAGACAATAATCGTTTATACATACAACACATAAACATCCAGTATCCGCCCACAATACAATTGGTTTGATCTGATTTGAAATGTTTATTGTAAAAGTATACTTGTTGCCTCTCTTCCTCTCGTCACACTTTTTTTTTTTTTTTAATAGCTGATTGGTTGTTTTCGAGTGTCAAAATACATTCTGGAGATGGTGAACTATGAATTTCTGACCTGGAACATCCTAAACAACAATGTAGGTTCCCGTGGGGAAGATGGACGTGCAGCAGCCTCTAGAAATTCCTTGTGTCGTGATGTTTCAGAGCAATTTTGGCGTGGATGGAAGGCTGGTTGATGGTGCTCGTTTGTCAAAACGTGTTCTGTTGATAAGCCCTGAATGTCTGCCCAGAAACTTCTGAATTGTAAGTATAGTGGTACAAACTTAAACTGGCGGCTGGGGTGGCTTTCTACTCTTCCATATATTATAATACATACGTTGAAATTGTATTCTTATTTGTTTACCTTATTTGCGATGCCTTTTACATATATAACAGCCGTTTCACATCGCGGGTTTGGGAAACTTAGCAACACTGTACACAGGTTGCTGCCCCATCCCAGCCGCCAGTTTAAGTTTGTACCACTATAGTAGTACTAGCAGTAGAAATAGTAGTAGCAAATGATGACGATGATGATCACGCTGCAAGTAGAAGTAGTAGTGATAGTAAATGATTGTGATGATGATGATCTCTTGCAGGGCTGGGCTACACCTTAACCGGGCAGGGTGGCAGGCTGGATGTAGGATGGCTGCTAACACAACTATCGCCACACTTTTGGGCAGCACTTGGCATTGCTCTGTCTGTCGGCCTCTCTGGGCTGGGGGTTTCTGTGTGAGTAGGGAATCTGTCAGCTTACCTGTCTGTCTCTTTTTTATGTCTATTTATCAGTCTGGCTATCTCTCTACTCTCACCACACTTTTGCGCTGCACACGACAATCCTCTGTCAGTCAGTCTGTCAGTCGATCTTCCGTGTATCTGTCTCCCTATAAGTCTGTCAGTCTACTTGTCTGGCTGTCTACATATTTCTTTCTACCTGTGTATCTCTATATGTCTGTGTCTGTCCTTGTATCTATATGTCTGTGTATTTATCTATCAGTCTTTATTTATTACCCATCAATCTTTGTCTACCCACGTACGTGTCTATCCTTCTATCTTCTGTCTGTATCAGGACTGTCACCACACTTCTGGGTCACCCTTGCAACTCGTGATACATTTATCTGTAGGATTTGGTACAACACATATATTTAAAAATAGGTTGGGGCATCAAGTGATTATTTGAGTTGTGACAGTTGTGTATTTCAAATTTCTATCTATCTGTCTGTCTATTGCCAGATGCGTTACTCCTGCAAGGGGTGGTCGTATACAGATCACCTTCACGTTTCGCTGTCTTATCATTTGGCTGCCCTCCCTCCAGCTCATACATTCCTTCTCTCATATATATCCAGTCCACGTCTACATCTCATCCATGGTCTCCCCCTCTTCCTCCTCTCCCCTTCCACTTCACTCACATACACTGCTTTAGTCATGGTATAGTGTTAATCTGCTGCTACAACTCAGCATTGAGGAGGGAGAGGGAACAGTATTAGGCCAAGTTAGAGTGAGAAGAATATAACACCATATTGTAGAGATAATCTATTGCTACAGCTTAGCTTTCAGAATGGAGAGATAGGAATTTTAGGCCAAGTTAGAGTGCAAAGAGTATACAGTACATAGCCTAGCAGTGTAACTAACCTAATCTATCTCCACAGAGGGATGTACTTGACTAGCATTAGCAATTTCATGTTAAGTTAGAGTGACAGTCTACCCAACACAGAGTAACAAACCTAAGTAACTCCACAGAGAGATGGTGTCAGTCTACCAAACACAGAGTAACAAACCTAAGTAATTCCACAGAGGGATGTTCGTGACCGGTGTCAGCATCCTGGGAGTTGGCGTGAAAAAGCCACACGCTGGTAGCAGGAGTCTTATTTCCATCCTTCTGTGTGAGGCATTTGCTGTGTATGGACTCATCACTGCCGTTGTACTGGGAGACATGCTTAAGGTATGTCATATTTGAAATGGGAGAAAATGAGAGACTGACTAGGAGAGTATGTGGGTGAGGTGATATGCAGTTTCATCATTACCATCATAAGAGCAGATCAGCTGAAGGTATGTCCTATCTGAGCTGGGAGAGAAAGAACGACTGACTAGGAGAGTGTATATGAGCTAGTGTGATAGTGTTGAGAGGTGTGTCAATGAGGGTGGTGTGAGGTGACGGAAGGGCAGCTTGATGGTGGAGCTAGTAAAGAGAGGAGACGAAGATTGGCGGATATAGGCAACCGGTGCTCTATATAAAAATAACGGAAAAAAAGAAACTAAGAAAGTGTTTGTGGCTGAGAGGGAAGGGGTGACCAAAGATGAGCTCAAGGGATGGGATGGTGTGAGCTGGGAGAAGGACGACCTGATGATGGAAGGGGAGATGTAGCATTGTATGCAACCGTTGTGTTTCGTGATGGAGTGTAGAGGTATATGAGAAAGGGGGGTGTGAGCTGGGAGCAGGGCAGTGAAATGGCGGGGGACAGCGACATGGAGGTGATATGTCTGTGGCCACCCCTTACGGGATTCAGGCGTCTGGCAATAGATAGATAGATAGTGTTTTGTGAAGAGAATGGAGAATGAGACAGACTAGGAGAATGTATCAGTGAGATGGTATGCATTCTTATCAGTTGGCTTAACCTCTCTCACTCTGGTAACATATTTTATATTCTGGTATTGACGGTGGGTATGCATTCTTTTCAGTTGGCTAAACCTACCTCACTCTGATAACATATTTTATATTCTGGTATTGATGGTGGGTATGCATTCTTATCAGCTGGCTTAACCTCCCTCACTTTGATAATGTATATTGTACTGTATTCTGGTATTGATGGTACTGTAGTCAGTTTGGTTGTGCCTGCCACATATATTTCCGTTCTGTGTGGGTATTTGTCTCAATACCACAACCAGCCACCTCAGCCAAGCAGCCCTAGTGGGATAGGTTAGGTTTGGTTGGGTTATGTTGGAATCATAAACACACAGAACGGAAATATGCTGCTCGCCATAGACTTGCTTTGCCTGTTAGCTAGTTACCTATCTATGTATAGCCATATGCCTTCATCCCGTAAGGAGTGGCAGCAAATAAACTGCGTCCTTGTTGCCCTCTCCTCTACCATTTGGCTGCACTAACTCCATGTCGCACCTTTCTCTTTCGTATCTCTTTCCTTTCCATCCCTCCATCTCATCCTTGGTCTCCATCTAGTGATAGATAACACATACGTGTGGAAAGAAGTGCTAGTGCGGTACCTTCAGGATTATAGGGATTTGAATGGTGAGTGATTGATGTGTGGCGCTTTTCATTGGGCATGCTGTTGATTAGTTCTTCCTCTATCATCTTTTTTGTTTTTTTCTGTGCTCTCTGGACACTACTCACCCCATTCTTAGGTGGGAAAAGAGGTCTGGATGATGATGATGAAAAAGAAAGGAAATTAAGTACATCATCTTTTCTTCATTTTGCAGGATTTTTCAGCAGAGAAGGCCTGTACAGATCACAGACTCTTGGAGGCACATATGTTCTCCAGTTATGTAATGTTTGCCGCTGGTGTGACTACTGGGCTCACTAACATGGTGTGTGCTGTGTGCTTAGGAGTGCTTGGTAAGTGCTGTAGGTAGATGGATGAATGGATAGATAGATACTGATAAATTTATTGATAATGATTGATAGATAGATGGATGAACAGATTGAATGACAGAATGATATATAGACTCACTGTATTTAGGAGTGGTTGGTAAGAGCCCATTGGTGTTACTGTGGCCCATTCAGTTGGGCAGTCTGTAGTTTCACTTTCTATAATTATTTTTCCGGCTCTCAGGACCATACCTCACTCAGTCCTTGTGTGGGAAAAGAGGTGTGGATGATGATGATTTGATTTTATACAATCCGTTTCTCTATTATCAGGTTCTTGTGTTGCCCTGGCTACTGCTACAGATGAATCTGCCCTCAACCACACCCTCATTGTGGAGGTCTTCAGCTCTTCCCTTGGACTCTATGGACTTCTTCTTAGCTTC
Source organism: Birgus latro (assembly GCA_018397915.1). Taxonomy (NCBI): domain Eukaryota; kingdom Metazoa; phylum Arthropoda; class Malacostraca; order Decapoda; family Coenobitidae; genus Birgus; species Birgus latro. Next base: position 4,435 of record JAGKTI010009842.1, read on the forward strand.
TACATGGTGAGATATTCGACATTGTTTGCTTTGCACTGGTGAGGTAGTGGGTCATAGGATTGTATTCTAGGTGACATATAGGAACGTCATAACACCTCTTCCTTATTAATATAATCTTCATATTGGTTCACAGCATTCTCGTATGTGTTCTTTACATCAACCCGGATTCCCACCCTTAGGTGGGGCAAAGCAGGGTCATGAGAGCCAGGAAAAAGAATAAACTCTTAACCAAAGTTTGCCCAGTAGTTTAAGTCACACTCTCATTCATTCACTGTTTAAGCCACCGAAATCTTGGCTAATTACATCATTACAAAGGATATTGAGGTGTAACATGCAGCATAAATTGATATAGAAATAGTGTTACCTAATCTCCATAGCTGCTTTTAGTATATTATCTATATTTATCATATATAAATTTGCATTGATAACATAAAAAAGGATATTGAGGTGTAACATATAGAATAAGATCCTATGGAAGAAGTGTTATCTCCACTGCTTTAGAAACTTCAGTTTCTCCCTTGGCCTCCAACAGCATCCTAATCTTGGAGATCCTCGATTCTTCCCTTGGGCTCTGTGACTTACTGTTGGCTTCGCACTGGTATGATATTTAGCACTGTTGGCATTTCACTAGTCCAATATTTGGCAATGTTGGCATTACACTGGTACGATATTTGGCATTGTTGGCTTCACACTGGTAAGATATTTGGCATTGTTGGCATTGCACTAGTACGATATTTGGCATTACACTGGTAAGATATTTGTCACTGTTGGCATTGCACTAGTACGATATTTGGCATTGTTGGCTTCACACTGGTAAGATATTTTGCATTGTTGGCATTGCACTAGTACAATATTTGGCATTGTTGGCTTCACACTGGTAAGACATTTGGCACTGTTGGCATTGCTGGGTTCACACTGGTAAGATATTTGTCATTGTTGGCTTCACACTGGTAAGATATTTGGCATTGTTGGCTTCACACTGGTAAGATATTTGGTATTGTTGGCTTCACATTGGTAAGATATTTGGCATTGTTGGGTTCACACTGGTAAGATATTTGGCACTGTTGGCTTCACACTGGTACAATATTTGGCACTGTTGGCTTCACACTGGTATGATATTTGGCATTGTTGGCATTGCACTGGTGAGATATTTGGCATTGTTGGCATTGCACTGGTGAGTAATTTGGCATTGTTGGCATCACACTGTTGAGATGTTCGGCATTTTCGGCCTCACACTGGTGAGACAATGGATTTTAAGTTTGTATTCTAGGTGACACTGGAGGCTGCAAAGCACTTCGTCCTCAGCTGTTTGTTTTGTGTATTACACCTCAACATTCCCATTATGTTGCAGTGTACTAGGGAGGAAGGAAGGAATAATCCCCCCAAGCTAAACCTCGATAGATCATATAGCCCAACTATGGTGACGGGACAGCACCATCCCTCCCAGCAAGGCAGCTTCCCAGGGAGGGTGCAAGCTCTCAGCCTCACAGTCTAGAGTCGAGCACTCTACCACTGAGCTACCCTGCTCCCCGTGTACTTGAGAGGGAACCCACCATCCACTCACTTGATGTAGCACTGCCTATAAGTGACTCTAAACTCAGTAATAACTCAAATGGTTTACTGTAAACCCATGACAACAATTTTCAATGCTGGATGGTAACCATATGATCAGATGTTGCTTGGTGGCATAGTGGATTAAGGCAGCCCGAATCAATGGGCCCCATGAGAGTTTATATCTGAGAGATGTTGGGGTTTGTTGCTCACATAATGCCACTGAGGCTGGCAGTAGCAGTATGGTGAATGAGACTGGTCACACTTCATTTGGGACTGGGTAGTGTAGCCCTGGGCCTCTATGCTACTAATAAGGTAACAAAAGGCATGAGTGATAGGTAAAAATGAAAGAAAATAAGCTAAAAAAAAAAAAGCCCATTTATATGAACTTCCAATAATTATTTACTAATACAACCTCCTGTCTTCAGTCACATGGTGGGGAGGGATGCCTTCATGTGGTGGCACTGACATAAGAATGACTCCTCTGCGTAGTTGGGGGCATGGTGGCTCAGAGGTAGAGCATCGAGCTTGGGACCAGGGGGTCGCGAGTTCAAGCCGCGCCCGGGACTGCCGTGCCGGGAGGGGTAACGCCCTCCTGTTACCTAGTGGGGCTATATGATCTCATTGTAAGGTCTAGCTCAGGAGATTCTTTAATCCCTTTTAATCCTCTGCCTAGTTATACAGATGTCCCTTAACTTCCTTCCTTTCCCTCTAGAAGGGGATGGTGAACTGCAAGATGAGGGCAACTTCAACCTGCAGTCCACTGGGATCACATGTAGATGAGCTTTGGGTTGCAACTACTATTATAAAGAATAACTTTGCCTAGAATTGCCATCTTTCTATCTTGAATGCTGAGTTGTAACAATAGATTAACAGTATGACATTATGCTAGTCACAAAGAAGTGCAGACTCTTTCCTCCTCTTCAGTTAACATGTGTAAGGATGGACCGGCTCTTCTAGCGCTACTTCAGGATACCTTTGTATGCAGCTACAATACTGGTAGTTGGTTTATTTTCATCTGATGGAACTGGACCACTGACAGTTTGAATACTATGTTATGATTGTATGAAATTTGATAAGCTTTAGTTGTGAAGTAGGAATGAATCTCCTTGGTTACTAGTCATTTTGTTTTCATCTTTCATAACTCAGATGCTGCCACAACTTGAATACAAAGTCAAGGTTGCATGAAACTCAGTAAGCTTTAATTGTGCGGTAGGAAAGTCTCCTTTCTTACTATCACCAGCTTCTTTTCATCGAATAGAACTGGGTCAGTCACACAGGTAGATTAACAGGTTATTTTGCATGAAATTCTATAAGGTTTAGTTGTGAGGTAGAAATGATTCTTCTTTGTTACCATAGATTTGTGTTCATCTACCAGAGCTATATTTATTCAGTGGTAAAATGAAAGCATAAGGAGTAAATATATTGTCTGTATACTTGTATTATGCTATATGTTGCACTGACAGTATATCACACAGTTATATATTCTCAGTACATAGCTAGTACAGAAATGTATGACAGTAACAAAAAAATATCATTGCCCTTCTTGTGCTTTACATTTTGATAAAGGATGAGGTATTAAATTCTTGACTTACTATGTGTTTAGTTGCAATACCCACACTCCATTTTCTGTTTAACCCCTTCAGAACAATTATTATTATTATTATTATTAAGTGGTAGGTGGTGGCGACCATCGTCCACTCACTTGATGTAGTGCTGCCTACTTCTTCCTTACCCTTTATTATTATTTTTCTGTGCCTGCCCTCCTCTCTTCCTGTTTCTCCCATCTTTCCTGTCACATCTTATTGCTTTTCTTTCCTTTACAGGTGGCTTTACACTGATTGACAAGCCAAATGGTTTCCTGTAAGCCAAGAAACCATTTACAACGCTGGGTGGTAACCATATAACCAAACCATACGTGCTCCCTACGTATCAACAAGTGGGTTGGTGGAGGGTTAGTGCCCCTCCCCGTAAAACAAATAACTCAAAGTCAAATGGCCACCCCTTACGGGATTATGGCGTCAGGCAATAAATAGACAGATAGTTTTCTTTTGTTAGTGGCAGCTACTGCCATACTATTTTATTCAGTTTAAGAGAGCTCTCCTGTAGTTAAAGAGAAAATCAAAACTATATTTAACATTTCTAGTTTGAAAAGTAATATAATAATACAGTATTGCAAGTTGCAAGAACAGAGTGGAAAATATATAACATTAGAGTGAAGGGGTTAAATTACTATAAAATGGCATTAGCCTCAAGTAACAGTTACTCAGAACAGAGACAAGAGAAAGAGACATAAACAGGTAGGATACAGACAAACAGTGATATAAGAAACAAAGAATGATATATGAAACAGACAAACAATGATATAAGACATATACACACAGACAGAGATGTAAGAAACACAGACATACACAAACAGAAACATAAGGAAAAAACATTGCTTATTAAATTTCCGGGCAATAATACGTTCTGACTAACTGTACATAAATAATAATGTGTAAAAATAGCAGAGTTTAAGCTTAAAATATACCAAAAATTAATAATGGGCAGAGTAAATCTACAAAAATAATCAACACCACCAAAATAATACTGTACCAATTTATCTTCAGGATTTGGATGTATATTACATCAGCATCATCATTTCCCACATGTAGGTAGAGTGAGGTAGAATAGAGAAAGCCAGGAGAAGGAAAAAATACAACAGGAGGGAGTGGAAGAACTTGTCAACTTGTCCAATGAAATGACATTCATTCCTCATTCCAGCCATTGGTTAATGGCTTATCTGATAGGTACACCAGTCTGCATGTAGCTGCATATGTGCCTGTCACATTTACCCATTCTTTATTAGTTTTGTAACTAATGATGATCATACCCCCTGATGTTTTTTTTCAGCTCTGAGGAAGACATTGTACCAAAGGGCTTCATGGAGGCTACATGTAACCTCTCCAGTTTGTAAAGTCTTTCCAAAGTTGAGGACTATTTAAATATCTTTACTTTTCTGAATGAAAGTGTATTCCATATGAAGAGCTCTGTGGAGTAACTTTTAAATGCGTAATAATCAAAATGAAATCAGAGGACAGAATATAGAATTTGAGACACACAGCACTTATGGAGTTCCTCCATGGAACACATCATTTTTATACACTGCTCTGTGAAGGAATACTGAAGGCTTCATTGGTAAAGTAATTCATTGTGTAACCTCCATTTTCTAAGTTTATAGAATTTGACACATTCAGAGTTACTCCACAAAGCTCAAATGTTGTATAAAGAACTGTTAATACCCTTCACTCCATTAATGTATTTCTGATTTTATTATTGCTTTCTCAATCTAACTCCTCAAAGTTCAAAACAATCTCTAAAGCTGAATAAAATCTGAAGTATAAAGTACGTCATCAGATTCACGGGGTTAAAAATGGCAGACACAGACACAAAATAAGCTACTGGAGAATATCTTAACCCCAACAATCCTTGTGACATACAGTTTACCATATTCTTCCTAACTTCAAAATTATCTACAGTAGTTTATAGCTTAGGAGAGACTTTACAATCTGAAAGGATCAAATGTAGTCTTCATTAACCCTTTATTACATCCATTTTACTTTATTCTTGTTACCTTCTGTTTTCAGCTTAGGAGAAACTTTTCATACTTGGAGGGGTTAGAGACAGCCTTCATTAACCCCTTCAGTATGATGCATTTACTCAAACTCCTTTTATTCAAGAGGCCTCTTCCAAGTTATATAAAACTGTCTAGTAACAACAGTTGTTGCTTCTGAGTAACCCCAGTCTGTCTGGCTTAGCAGTCCCATGAACTGCAGGCAGGCAACTGTCTCTGCAGGGCCATCGTGTACAGTGAACGTTTGTTCTTATGCGGCAGACAGCACCTCACTGTGGTGAGGTGCAGAGAAGAGTGTGAAGCTTTGCTTCCGTGACGGACACCTCATTTGCATTTCTCCACGCAGTTAACGGGTACCATACACATCACACCAGCAAGAATAAAGTGAAGAGGATGTATCAAGAAAGCTTCTTTAGCAAGTGATTGCTGTTGTTTTTTTGTTTAAAGTTCCTTTTTTTTTTTTTAATGGCATATGCATACAGAATGTACCTGAAAAGTTACTGGAGAATATTTTCACATTTTGTTCACTAGCAAATACCCTCATACTGTATTAAAATTCAGTATTGGGCATCATTCTTCCATTCATCCATCTATTATCCAATCCTATGTCGCCCCACAGAGGAGCGTAGGAGCCTGAGCCTAGGGAAATTCTTCCACTTTTAAGAATTATATCACGGTGAATGTTGAAGAGGGATGCCTTCATGTAGTGCCAGCAATTCATTTAGGCATCTCAAATGCTTGGTTGTACAAATATCCTTCAACTACTTCTCTACTTCCAGAGAGGAGGAGGGTGTAGGCTGCAAAATGGTAAATTAAGCCAGCAGTTACACCGGGTTATGTTTCAGATGAGCCTTGGGTTACAGCATTACAAAAATCAAGACTTATTTCATCCAGTTATTCAAAAAGTAAACAAGTTTTATTGTTGTTCTGTTCCCCCAGGTTCATATGAAACAAAACTAATGGACTGCATGATAATGCTGTCTTACTCCAGCAGTCCACCATACTCCTTTGGGGGGGAGGATAGGGCAGTAGTTGAGGGATGTTCATAGGACCAGACAGTGGAGCCACCTGGTCATATTGGTGCTATCACATGACCAGGTCTCTCCTGAATCAAATAAAAATGCAAAAGTAAACAATATTTTTTGAGTAAGCGTACTTCTGTCAAATGATAAATGACATACCTTTCGTTACTTGCACAATACTTTCCAAAATATAAAGGAACAATAAGAACCTAGTGTCAAAATCCAGCACAGAGCCAGATCATATGCTGCAAGTTGTATATGCTGGGCAGGCCACGAACACTGATGTGGCATGTTTAAAAAAATGTCTTAAAGGAAGAAGTATATCATATTACAGGCAGGACTACTGCGGGGGGGGAGGGGGGAGTCAACCTTTTGCTGTTACCAATGAACCTTGTACAGTAATCTCTCTACTATTTGGACGCCCAGTATTCGGATGCATCACTATTCGGACATCATGGGCTGTACGCCCCCCAAAATGCCCAAAAATTCGAAAAAATCAGAAAAAAATCCTATTTTTTTGGACCGCGTCAGTTTGAATTTCCCGCGTGCGCTGATAGGCTGTGTTTTCGCGCATGGCGCCTGTTTGTCGGTTTCATTTCCCGCTTCGTTCCTGGCTCGTAAACACGCTTCGAAAATGGCGACCAAAGTGATTGGTTTTGTAGTGATACCCTGCCTTCTGCAGGGCTTGATGCTGCTATTCACCTTCTTGATCATGTGTGTGATGATGGCCCCGTCACCTGAGATGAGGAAGAAAGTGGTTCTGACTCTGGAGAAGAAGAGGGAAATATTGGAGCAGGTGGACGCTGGGTGGCCGACATCACGGATCCTACGTGAATTCAACCTCCCTCGCTCCACTTTGTTTGATATCAAGAAGTCCCGAGACAAACTACAGCAGTACACGGCTGATTTCACATCGAAGACCAGACGAAACGTGGAGAGGAAGGTGATGTTTACTCCTAAGTATCCAGACATCGACCGGTTCACGCTCATTTGGTATCAACAACGTGCTGCTAGTGTGTTAGTACGTGGAACGGAGCTGAAAGCTGCTGCTGAGAAGTTCGCAAGGCTACACGACACCCCAGACTTCAAGGCATCTGAAGGTTGGCTCTTCGCGTTCAAGTTACGACATGGATTTACCAACCGTAAGACCCATGGCGAAGCTCTGGACGCTAACAACGAAGGAATAGAACAGTTTCGGCAGAAGGTGAATGGCTTGATTGACAGGGATGGCCTCACTCTCGGTCAAGTCTACAATGCTGATGAAACTGGCCTATTTTATCGTTCAATACCCATGGACACTTTCGCTGAGGAGATGGAGAAGCGTGTGCCTGGTCCAAAGCTCTCCTAGCAACGGGTGTCTGCTTTGTGCTGTGCAAATGCTAACGGCATGCACCGGCTCAAGTCCAAAGCAGCCTAGGTGCCTTCGTGGGTTAATGGATGCCCTTCCTGTCGTGTGGTATCATTCTCTGAAGGCTTGGTTCACAACCAAGATCTTCAGAAATTGGTTTCACCAACACTTTGTCAAGGAGGTCATTCGTTATCAGACGAAGACACTGAAAATCCCATGAGACCAGGTAAAGGCCCTCCTGATTCTAGACAATGCACCTGTGCATCCGTCTGAGAAGGAGTTGGTGGCTGAGAATGGCCACATTAGGTGTCTGTTTTTGCCACCTAATACGACTGCTCTCATCCAACCAATGGACCAGGGAGTGATTGTGACAATGAAGAGGCTCTACCGACGGAAGTGTTTGGACGAGATGATGGTTGTGTACGAGGATGAGGACAATCGCAGGGAAGGACGAGACATGCGAGGACAAAAAACTGTCGAAAACCTTCGCCGATACAACCTCAAGTCTGCCATCTACAACTGGGCCAGTGCATGGAAGGAAGTCTCTGTCAAGACTTTAGAAAATGGTTGGTCTCGGCTGCTTCATGGAAGTGACGTTGTGCACGATTTTCTAGGTTTTGACGTGAATGACTTCCATGCAAGGCTTCGTGCGGGAGGAGACAATGTGGATGTCGACGAAGTGCGTGAGTGGTTGGATGACGACGAGGGCGATCCTGGGTATCAGATCATGTCTTATACCGAGATCGCATCTACTGTTGCCGGTCCGAGTACCCAGCAGGAAGATTCCGACGAGGACAGCGACGATGATGCGGACTCCTCATGGCTTGCCACTACCCCAACCATCCCCAAGCTGAGCACACTCCGGGAATATGTGGAGTTCGTCCTTGACTACCTAGAACACCCGGACTGCGACTGGGAGATGGGGCCCTTGGGATTTGTGGGTGAAGTGCGAGCTTTCAGGCAGGGCATCATTAATCATCAGAATCGTCGTTGCTTGCGTCAATCCACCATTGACAGTTTTTTCAGGCCAGTCAACCCTGCTGTCTTCAACCCTCGCTCCACACCATCATCTCACCAAGACAGGCCTTCTAGCTCCGAGCCACAGCCCAGCACATCAGGCATGGCGGAGTCACCACTGGATGTTAGTTTGCATCTATCTTCTGAGTCCTCTGCAGTGGATAGCGTATCACCATGTCCCACCAAGAGGCCCCTACGCCGCCTCCGTCAGCTCATCTCGGACTCTGACAGCGACTAAATTCTCCAGGACTCGTCACTAGACCACACGGGAATTTACTGTTATGTACAGTGCAGTGAAGTGATGTGATCCCAGTTATGCAAAAGAAAACATTGTGGAAAGTGCTGGTGAGAAGTGCTTGTGATTGTCAAGTGCAGCGGAAGTGCAAAGGTGTGAGAGTTGGAAGGTCTTCCTGTCAGAGTCTGAGATGATCGAGCGGGTTATACATAAGGATGGCGGCATCTTTCTCGTAAGTACCCTAACTTCATCAAAATTCCTTGTTTTGTTTTTCCATATCATTAATCTCATGCATAAACTGTGTGAAAGATGATTTCCATAATGATTTTCATGTCTAACCTGTTTTCAGCATGCTGTAAATGTGTAAAAAAATTACCCTAAATGTTAATCATAATTTCCTGCTTTCAATTTAATTTTTTCATGCATGGTTTTTAAGTGCACCTGCTATGAAAAAGGTGAATGCCTTTGATTTGTGTGCAAGATGATTACCATAAAGATTTTCATGTCTAACCTGTTTTCATCATGCTGTAAATGGGTTAAAAAATTACCCTAAATGTTAATCATAATTTCTTGCTTTCAATTTAATTTTTTCATGCATGGTTTTTAAGTGCACCAGCTATGAAAAAGGTGAGTGCCTTTGATTTGTGTGCAAGATGATTACCATAAAGATTTTCATGTCTAACCTGTTTTCATCATGCTGTAAATGGGTTAAAAAATTACCCTAAATGTTAATTACCCTAAATGTTAATCACAATTTCCTGCTTTCAATTTAATTTTTTCATGCATGGTTTTTAAGTGCACTAGCTTTGAAAAAGGTGAATGCCATTGATTTGTGTGAAAGATGATTACCATAAAGATTTTCATGTCTAACCTGTTTTCAGCATGCTGTAAATGGGTTAAAAAATTATCATAAATGTTAATCATAATTTCCTGCTTTTAATTTAATTTTTTCATGCATGGGTTTTAAGTGCACCAGCTATAAAAAAGGTGAATGCCAGTGAATGTCATGTCTGGTCATAACCTAACCTAACCTAACCTAACCATTTTTTTGGTAACAGTTTACATCATTTACTGTATTTAATGCTTTATATCCAATAATTTAGTGCATAAAATGTGAGAAAAAATGATTTCCATGTCTGATACTTACTTATACTATGTTGGCAAGTTCTGACCACCTATGCCTTACTCACCTCTAAATCATCATTTTTTGGTTAAAATTCAATTAATTCATGCTTTGTATGCATTATTTATGTGAAAAGGGACCTAAATAAGTGCTATACATGTCCAGTAGGGAGGTAGGAAGGTAGTTTTCTGATTTAGGTTAGGTTAGGTTAGGGTCATGAATGACCGGTGCTGGAGCTTCAGGACCAATATTCGGACAAAACCAGTGTCCGGACATGCCTTTGGCTCTATTACGTCGAATAGTGGAGGGATTACTGTATTTTATTCTATCTGTAAATCATTCTTTGACTTGGGGAACACAAAATACAGTATCTATGTATCTATGGAACCATCTACAGCCAGACACCTAATCCTGGCAGGGGTGGCTACACACGAACTGCCTCCATGTCGCCTCATCCTCTACTCTCAGGCTGCCCTTTTTAACTCACAACTCATACACCTCTCCACCCCAACCCTCCAACTCATCCTTGGTCTCTCCTTCCTCTCTTTAGTAGAATATGCAGTGATATGAATCTAGTCTGTGAGAATTACAGTATTGTCATTTTACATTAAGAAAGGCCATACAAATTTGACAGAGATGTAGGAATGAAATAATTGCTTGTGCCACTACAGCCCTTCTTATTTTCTAGTATCACTTCCATATCATTTAATTTCTTCATATTGTGCTTTATTATCCCCTTGTATGTTTTATGAGAGATGAAACTGCTAACAAATGAAGCATACACAGGAACAGAAATGTGTACTGAGCAAAATAAATCACTAAAGCAGAGGTACTACAAAGCATCCTAAGTTAATGAGACTAAGGCACATATTCTCATCAGTTAAGGAAGCTCCCTAACACTTGTTCCTAAGCAATTTATTCTGTTTATTACACCTTGGCATCCTCTGCTACCTGAGTTCTTCTAATGCTACCATACTTTGCATAAATAACATACAAAATTATATGAACCAGACATATCCAACAATAAACTGCTAAGGAAGACATGATAGGAAGCCTCCTTAATCGATGAGCATACAGACTTAAGGCCCTACATCCTCACATATATAATAACATCATTGTCCTACACAAAATACAAATCATCCTCATCACCATCCCACACAAAATGTATAATCATCATCAAAATCTCACATACAAAGCACAACAAACTCCTTGAAGCCACTTAGTATATGGCCTTTACACATCACAAAAACTGATGCCATGCTTCCTGTTAACCCCCTGATGCCTGTTTACTTCTGGGGACATGTGGTCGACAGGCACTGGTTCACATCTGAAGACGTTTTTGTATTCGTATTTCATGGGCATGTTTGAAATTCAAAGTGTGCCAGACTCACTAAGAGTGGTGTGGGAAGCTCTCTCATGTGTCTGAGGGTGCGGGGAGTGGCTAGCTGGGACAGAAGTGGGGTGGGAGGGGAGGGGGGAGCTGGGAGAGAGGCAATTGGAGGAGCAAAGTACACGTGTGCAGACTGCGGTCGGCCACCCACACACCAGTAGAGATACTATATATACCAGCAGAGGGTAGGTACATGCTTCTTTGTGTGTTTGTATCATTTGTAATTGATTTGTCATTAAAAAAAAAAAATCCAAATTCCGAAAATAAGCCCAGTTGTGGGAAGGGGATAGTGTGCATGGAGCCCGGCATCAGAGGGTTTAAGGAATCCCTGTACTGGGTTTGACCATGGTGCAGCTGAAGTTTTCTATGGCCTGGAAGCTAAATCAAGAGCCAAAAGCAGCTAATTACTTCCCAACAGTTGCTGGAAGCTGTTTCGTAAAAAGATATTTGACATGGGTAATAAGACATGTAACAATGTTAGTCTTTGTGTGGATTTTGACTGTGTGTAGATACTCAGAAAAAAACATCACCAAGTGACTGTGCTTGTGGCTATATGTTTCCTGACTAAGAGTAATAACAGTGTAGCTGGTTACCAAGCCTGAAGCCATATGTCACTCACATGGTAGTACCTCCCAGGGTTGATGGTAGCCACCCATCTTTAACACTCAGACAACAAAAATTAATAAAGTGCAAAGGCAAAAATGCTGCATTCATAAACTTCTATGCAAACAAAAGCTGGTTTACAAAAGACTAGGAAAATATAGTACAGCAGAGCATCCCAAAAGTGGACCACACATCCAAATTCACCACCACCACTGTCATCATCATCACCATTCAAACCTCTTTGCATTTAAGGTTAGGGTGAGGTTAAAAAAAAAAAAAAAACTAAGCCACAATGAAATATACCAGACAAAATTATTCTTATGTACTTAAATATTACAATCTGTAATCCAAAAATAAATTTCATACATTAATTTTCTTAACCTGGAATTTTGATTTGAGGAACTCTGTTGTATACTACTGCATATACAAAATGAATTTCCTACATGACCCCATCAACCATAAGACATCTCTCAGTTTATTCACACTGCCAGTATGGAGTTCATTTTCACCTGACAAAGATCTCTAATCCTCGTCGGCTCAGACGATGGCCAAATTGTCTGACTGGAGGATATATCTGACCAGTAACCAAGGAGATTTATTCCTACCACACACAACAATGGCTCACTGAATTTCATGCAACCATGACTTAGTATTCAAGCTGTAGGAACGGCCCAGTTCTGTCAGGTGAAAATAACTGACGATATGGTTTTGTTCAACTGCTGGTCCTGCCGAGGGATGCCTGCAAGAGGCAGGACTGATATAATTGGCAGTGGAGCTGGCTGGTTATACAAATATCCCTTAATTCTTATCCCCCTGAAAGAAGAATGGTGGACCGTATATGAGGGGCAGTTTCAACCTGCAGTCCACTGGGTTTACTTTCAGATGAGCCTGAGACTACAGTTACTATTATACTATTACTGTCACTATTCAAATGTCTTAGGGAATGGATTAACTTTGGCAATTTTAACCTCTCCAGTTCAAAAAGTATCTCCAAAGTTGAATAAAATCATCCATAGGTATCATGATGTCCTTAGGTTGATGGGGCTAAAAAGGTACAAGTGTATATAAACTACACCAGTCTTATAGAAAACAAACAAAGCACTAACTGAAAAATAACAGTACTGTAAATCATCACCACCATCCTAACCAAATTTCCCACTAATGAATGGGGTGGATATAGTAAATAATCATTATCTAATAATAATAATAATAATATCATCATCATTATCATCATCATCATACAGACCTCCTTTCCCACCCTAGGGTAGGGTGAGGAGTAGTAATGTCCAGACAGCCCAAATTTGCCCAATCCGATGGGCCACGCTTCCATTCACTCACAATTCAAGCCCCTTGAATCCTGATTCTCTCTGATGATGATAATAATAATAGTAATAATAATACATCCATCCATCATCCAATCCTATGTTCCCTCATGAGGAGCGTAGGAACCCGGGGCTAGACAAGTTGGTCCTGACAATTAAGATGAGGAGTGACCAGCCTCACTCATCTCTCAGTAGCATTACATGACCAATAAATCCCAAACACCCCTTGGACAAAAACCTGCACCGGCTCAATCTGACTGGAGCGCCTTAATTGCCAACTTAAGCACCAGGTGCCATTGTTTGGTTATATGGTTACCACCCAGCATAGTAAATAGTTTCCTGGTGTACAAGAAACCACTTGGCTGGTCACTCAGTGCAGAGTCACCTGTAGAATGAAGGAAAGAGGACAGAATGAAGGAAAGAGACAGAAGTGGAAGGATGGAAAGAAGGAAGAGAGGAAAATGCAGGCACCCGAGAGCAACACTACATCGAGTAAGTGAATGGTAAGCGCCCCAACCAACATCAGTCTAAGATACTGACCTATAAAACATTCAAGGGTAAACTATCAACTGACATCCCTTGGTTGCATTTAATATGGTACAATAGTCATGAAGTCACACAGACAGTGAAAGAGTGAGTACAGTACAGTATATCACAACTCCATCAAACTTCTACTTCAGGTGGGCAAGTGATGAATATTGTATAGCACATATAAAGAAGCCTGCCAATCCCATATTACCCCTATGAAGTGTAGTGGGCTGAGGTTAAGCTTTTAAATTCCAGAACATTTAAGGGTTGGAGTAAAATATGCCCACTAATGCAGTGCTGCCTTTGGGTGACCCTGCATAAAGTGAAAAGCCAAAGAGTTTCCTGTAACTCGGGAAATAATATATTACATTGGGTGGTAATGATATAACTAAACATCTGATGGCTTACTGGGTTAAGGCACTCCAGCTGGACTCAGCATGTAAGTCCTTATACCCAAGGGATGGTTAGGGTTTACTGCTCTCATACTGCCACATGGGTGAGTGGGGCTGGTCACCCTCACCTTCAATGTCTGGACTAAGCAGTCTAGCCCCAGGCTCCTACACTCCTGATGGGGCATAAATGGACTAATTGGCAGATATGTAGATACAACAGGTAGTATAAATTAGCCACGGCTCTTTAACCTGCCATCTCTACCACCAGACAATGTGAAAAAGGTAATGTGAAATGTGGCTGAGTATTGTATACAGCTGTCAATTTGTTTTGACCTAACAAAGATCTCAAGCCTCTTTTCAGCTCAGCTGATAGCCGGTTGTTATCAGATTGAAGGATAAATTAGTCTAGTAACCAAGGACACCTATTCCTATCTCACAACTAAGGCTCACTGTATTTCACACAACTATGACTTAGTATTCAGGTTATGGCTCAGTTCTGTCAGATGAGAACAAACTGGCTGAACCTCAAAATTATCTGCAATACCCACTTTTGAGATAAAGTATATAAAGGCAAATTCACCTTCCATTATTTTATCATGATTAAAACTAAATAATGAGATCCTGAAACATCTCTTGTCATAATGAAATGTCTGTGTCAAGAGGATGAATCCTGAGATCCAGAAACATCTACTTGGTTATTGAGATTATTGTTTATTGATCTACATCAAAATCTTTGGCAGGGAGATTTGTCAGATACTTCCTGCTTCCATCATCACAGTCATGAGACTGAAGGAAACAAAGTACAACCAATCCATATTATACATCAGGGATGTTTCAAAATATAACATAGATGAGAAGCCTACACATGGTGATGCTGTGTACCTTAGGTGGAGTGAAGCAACTGTGGAATTTACCGAGAACACAAACCACCTCATATTTCCCTGTATATCGCCACAGTGAAGGAGCCAGGTCTGACCCTGGTGAAGCATTGTCTACCCCAAGGGGATACTGGATCCCCCACACAGTATTAAATGGTGT
This sequence comes from Birgus latro, assembly GCA_018397915.1. Taxonomy (NCBI): domain Eukaryota; kingdom Metazoa; phylum Arthropoda; class Malacostraca; order Decapoda; family Coenobitidae; genus Birgus; species Birgus latro. The sequence goes on from JAGKTI010009842.1 coordinate 19,617, forward strand.
ACTGTGCTGTACCTGTAGAATGGCTCCACAGAAGCAGTTGCCTACCTGTTGTCAACAGCTGAGAGGGTGCAGCTCTATGGGCAAGTGGCTGGTATATTTATCTATCAATTCCCAGATGCCTTAATCCTTAAAAGGATGGCCACAAACAAACTGCCTCCACATCACTGTCCTCTGCCATTTGGCTGCATTGAGGTATGTTAAATAATGTGCAAAGGGGTGATAATTTGGGCCAAGTGAAGGTGAAAAAAGTATAATTAGTGTATATCACAATTTATGCATTTCATGAATTACATCAGAGAAAATAAAAACAATAAAAATAAAAACCAATAGGATAAAAGTATAAATGGCATCACAATTTTTCATGCAAGATAAACTCACACCTGATACAAGAAGTGTAAAAATACATTTAGTCTCTGTATCCCTATATTGCCTTTTTTTGGGGGGGGAGAGAGAGAGAGATTCCAATACATCACAGTTGTTCACTCAAAATCAAATAAGACAAACAAAGCAAGCAAACAGAATAATACACATCTGACCCAACCAGCAGTCAGGGATGCACCTGTACACTGTCACCAATATAATGAAACAAACATCCCACTACTCTCCCAGCACACCAAAAGGAGGATGGTGAACTACAGGAGGGCACCTTCAGCCTGCAGTCCACCAGGTTCACATTCAGATGTCAATGGGGCCTCAACAACAATACCAATTCTAACTCAAAAGCTTAACCCCGTCGTGCACGGTGATGCACAATGAGTCAAAATGTGTTGGCTGAAGAGCAACAGATGATGCACTTTGCGTCATTATCAGCGTTGGCCAGAAGGGATGCCAATTAGGCAATTTTGGACAAAAATATTCACCAAAAATTAAGTTTTAGCATGAAGTGCATCAATATTTGGTGCTTCATAGGGGAGGATGTCTATTTCAAGGCCAACACTCTCAAACAGTTGGCTCTTGGTGTATATATTTGTGTGTGTGTGTGTGTACACACACTATTTTTCTTGATTTACTAAAAAACTACTGGTCGTATCGGAATTCTGACAACACCACATGAAAGATCATGAAATTCAGCATCTAGACATGTGCTTAGCTCTTGCACGGTGCCAGCAAAATTTTGCACTAGGGTGTTGGGAAGTTATTTTCACTGTTGAACATTATTCTAATTGCATTTTGTTACTTTACTCATCGGTTTTGTGTGTTTTTATTTGCTTATCATATACTATAAACATCAGTGAAGATGATGGTATACAAATTATACCAATGTAACCAATTTCAGGGGCAAATAAAATCCATGGGAATGTTTTCTTTTGTGCACAGGTCCAGGTTGCCCTCGTGGCATTTTCTCTGATCATGTCCCACAAACTTACAGAAAACTTACGGTGCACAAGGGAGTTAATAAATATGCTGAATATCCCTTTATGGACATACTCGGGCATATAATACTGAGAGAAGTGCTGATGGTCAAAAGGCTCAAACAACATCTATATGAGATGAATTTCCTATATTTGGCATCAATATAGCATGCTGAAACTAAATGCTATAGCTAAATATATTCTCACTATATAATTTCCCTCTCAGCACAACCTTACATGAAGCTGTGAGTCATTTAGTGTTGTTTGATGCCCACAATCTCCCGCATCATCCTCAGCACCATATCACTTGCATCAGCTGGGATCTGTCAATAGAGAGGTGTCATTAGCCTCTCTTACAGTTGTTGGTACTGTTACGAGACCAGGCTAATCTGGACAGGACTAGTCTGGCACTCCAAGATACCTTTTGTTGAAATTATATTGAAGAACTGTGTTGTGATGGTGTGATGCATGCAGTGAGGGCCTAGAAGACATCTTGGGGCCTAGATGACAGGGAATATTAAGGCCCCTGACCCATCAGCCATCTATCCATCTATTGCCAGACGCCTTAATCCCGTAAGGGATGGCCACAAACAAATCGCCTCCATGTCGCCCTGTCCCCCACCATTTCATTGCCCTGCTCCCAGCTCACACCCCCATCTCTCATATACCTCTTCACTCCATCCCTCCATCTCATCCTTGACCTCCCCCTCCCTCCTCCTCCCTCTACATCATACATACACTCTCCTCATCAGTCTCTCACTCTCCATCCTCTTCACATGGCCAAAACACTTCAGTGTGTTTCTCCTAATGCTTTCTATCACATCCACATACACACCACAATGCTCCTTCACTTCCTCATTTGTCAATTTGGCTCTCCATTTGACTCCACATGCTCCTCTCAAAAAACTCATTTCCACAGCTCTCACTCTTGACTTGTGTCCCTCCAACAAGATCCAAGCTTCACTACCATACATTAGAGCTGGCATCACAATACTGTCATGCAGTAACTTTTTCACTTCCATGCTCGCTTCCTTGTTTCTTATCACTGCTCTCAAGGAACCAGCAACCTTTCTTTCTTGTTGTACCCTTTCAAGCACTTCACCATGTTAATTTCCATCCTTACTCATCACACAACCCAAGTACTTAAACGCACTCACATTTTCCATTTCCTCCTCATCCAACCTCATTGTACATTCAGTATCTTCATTTCTCATGAAGACCATAACTTTACTCTTCCCTACATTCACCTTTAGATTCTGTTTCTTACACACACTCCCAAACTCATTCACCAAGCCTTGCAATTCCCCTTCGTCTTCACTTAATAACACAGTATCATCTGCAAACAAGAGTACAAAGACTTTCCATACACTGCCCTCTCTTATTAGGGCTGCTCCAACATCCACTGCCCTACCTTGTAATCTCTTTTATAACCCCATCCATATATAGGCTGAACAACCATGGAGACATCACACATCCCTGTTTCAATCCAACATTCAGATAGAAAAATTCACTCAATTCACTATCCACACACACTGCACCCTTAGCACCCTCATACATATTCTTCATGGCATTCAACAACTTCCCATTTACTCCATATGTTCTTAATACTTTCCACAATCCTTGTCTATCCACTCTGTCATATGCTTTCTCCAAATCCATGAAGGCTGCATACAACTTCTTTCCCTTCTCTTGAAACTTTTCCACTAAAGTCCTAAATATCTGATATACACAACCTCTTCCCTTCCTAAAACCTCCCTGTTCTTATCCAACTAATTCTTCTGTTATTTCCCTAACTCTGTCAATAAGTCTCTTTTTTTTTTTATGCAACGAAGAAGGAACCAAAGGCCACAGGCCTGCATACTGTTCCTTCGAAGAAAAAGCAAAAACAATACAAAAGAGAGCCAAATTCAAGATCCGTTCATTTCGAGATGCCTGAACAAACTTCGTTTGAAAGACTGGAGATCACAGGAAGTAGGAAATACAGACAGAGAAAGACAGTTCCAGAGTTGACCAGTTGCATAAATGAAGGACTGGGAGTAATGGTTAACTCTTGCATTAGAGAGTAGGACAGAAAAGGGATGAGAGTTTGTTGCTAGATGGGTACTACGTGCCCGTTGTAGAGGTGGAGGGATGCAAGCAGACAGTTCAGAGGAACAGTGACCGTTGAAGTAGCGATAGAAAAGAGATAAAGATGCAACAGTGCGGCGAAGAGACAAAGGTTGAAGGGAATCAGTAAGAGGAGGAGAGTTAATGAGACGAAAAGCCTTTGACTCCACCCTATTGAGAAGAGCTGCATGTGGGGAGCCTCCCCACACATGATAGTTGTACTCCATACATGGGCGAATAAAACCTGTGTACAAGGTCAACAACTGTGCAGGGGTAAAGAAAGTTCGGAATCGGCTTAGCACACCTAATCTCTTGGAAGCAGATTTCACAAAAGATATAATATGTTCTTTCCAAGACAAATCCCGAGAGAATGAAACCCCAAGCACGTTCAAGGATGATGCAGGACAAAACTGTTCATTTTCAAACATTAGTGGGTAATCCTGAGGAAGATTTTGTCGGGTTGATAAGTGTAAGAACGGAGTTTTTGATGCATTAAAAATAACAAGATTATTTTTACCCCAATCAGAGATACAAGCCAAGTCAGACATTAGGTGTGCCATAGCCTCATTCCTTTTTTGATGAAGTAAGTGCTGAGATGGACGTTGCGGAAACCGAATGGAAAGGTGAAGGGTGGAATCATCAGCATATGAGTGGATAGGGTTAGATGTACAGCTTAGAAGGTCATTGATGAATAAAAGGAAGAGAGTTGGTGATAGGACAGAGCCCTGAGGAACACCACTGTTGATAGGTCTAGGAGAAGAACGATGGCCGTCTACAACAGTGGCTACAGAACGACCAGAAAGGAAGCTTGATATGAAGGCACAGATAGAAGAATAGAAACTGTACGAGGGCAGTTTGGAAATTAAAGATTTATGCCAGACTCGATCGAAAGCCTTTGAGATGTCAAGTGCAATGGCAAAGCTTTCGCCAAAGTCCCGAAAGGAGGATGACCTGGAGTCTGAAAGGTAGGTGAGAAGATCGCCAGTGGAGCATCCCTGATGGAACCCATACTGATGATCAGAAAGAAGGTTGTGACAGGAAAGATGCTTTAAAATTTTTCTGTTAAGGACTGATTTGAAAACTTTTGAGACACAGGATGTTAAAGCAATTGGACGATAGTTAGAGGGTTGGGAATGGTTACCCTTCTTTGGGACTGGCTGAATGAGAGCAAACTTCCAGCAAGAAGGAAAGGTACAAGTTGATAGACAAAGGCAGGGTGTAAGCACAGAAACACAGTTTTTGAGGACAACAGAAGGGACTCCATCAGGTCCATATGCCTTGTTAGTACTGAGGCCAGTGATGGCAGAAAATACATCAGATGAAGAAATTTTAATGTCAGTCAAGAGGAAGTCAGAGGGGGGAAGTGATGGAGGAATAGCACTGGAATTGTCTAAGGTGGAATTGGAGGAGAAAGTCTGAGCGAAGAGATCTGTTTTATCAGTAGAAGAAATAGCTACAGAGCCATCAGAGTAGAAAAGAGGAGGGAAGGATGATGAGGTAAAGTTGTTAGGAAGGTTTTTGGCTAGGTGCCAGAAGGAGCGAGAAGAATTTGAGTTGGAGAGTTGAGAACATTTAGCACGGATGAAATTATTTTTAGCAGAGCGAAGAACAGACTTAGCACGATTCCGGGCAGAAATATATAAAAGATGTGATTCAGGGGTGGGTTGGCTCCGGTACCTCTTATAGGCCCTCTCTTGTTGCGGACAGCATTAGAACAAGCGTGATTAAACTATTTACAAGGCTTTCTTGCATTAGTCAGAGGATATGAGAAAGGAATGTATGCTTCCACGCCCAAGAGAATAACCTCCGCAATGCGCAAGGCACACTCAGATGGCTCCCGGCCATGGAAGCAATAATCATTCCAGGGAAAATCAAAGAAGTACTGCCTGAGGGCCTCCCAATCTGCAGCTCCAAAGTGCCACAGGTGGCGTTTCTTTGGAGGGTCCACAGGCCATACCGGAGCGATAGGACAGGTTAAGGTAATAAGGTTATGATCGGAGAAGCCCAACGGGGAGAAAAGATTAACAATAAGCAGAAGGATTAGTTGTTAAGAAAAGGTCAAGTATGTTGGAACTCTCTCCAAGGCGGTCAGGGATACGGGTAGGGTGGTGTACAAGCTGCTCTAGGTCATTAAGGATAGAAAAGATGTAGGCTTGTTCACCAGGTGGATCAGTGAAAGGAGAGGAGAGCTAAAGGTGGTGGTGAACATTGAAATTTCCTAAAATGGAGATTTCATAGAAAGGAGAAATGGATAGAATGTGTTCCATCGTAAAAGTAAGATAGTCAAAGAATTTTTGATAGTCAGTAGAATTAGGAGATAAGTAAACAGCACAGATATATTTAGTCAGAGAATGACAGGAAAGCTGAAGCCAGAGAATAGAGAATTCAGGAGAATCAAGTTCAGGAACACGAGAGCAAGATAGATCATTGCGTACATATACGCAACAGCCACCTTCGGATTTGAAATGAGAATAGAGAAAGTAGGAGGATACAGAAAAGGGTTTGCTGTCAGTTGCCTCAGACAGCTGAGTCTCAAAGAGAAAGAGAAGGTGAGGTTTAGAGGAGAAGAGGTGGTGTTCAACGAAGCGATAGAGGAAAGGCCCCGAATGTTACAGAAATGAAGAAGGAGTGAGTCAGACAGTGGTTCGAGGCAGCTCTGTGAGTTGTCACTGGGAGAGGGGCGGATGGTGGGGGCATTTATGGTCCCCCCTCCTGGGGACTCCGAGGCATGATTTTTGGGCGCCATTTTCTTTTTTACAAATTTTGAAAAGGAAGTGTAGTGTGTAGTGTGCATGTAGTTTGGTGTTGACAGTTAGAGAAACTTGTACTGGAGAGCATGCTGGACTACTCTCTGTGTTACTGAGACACTGAAAAAGTTCAGCAAAGGGGGATGGTCAGGAACAAGTCCTGAAGGCTGATGAAACGGGAGCTCCAGCTCTTCTTGTCATCAGCCTTCCATCCACCTTGGGAGTACTGCCCTGCTCGACTGGTGCTACAGTCTACTCCCTACCATATCCTTTTATCCTTTTCCTATTACACCAAGAAAACAAATGCCCCTATGATTACCACACACTTCTTTTCCCTTTTTCCTTTGTACAGGGGAATAATTATACCTGACTTCCAATCTTCTGGGACTTTACCTTCCTCCCAGGCCAATCTGCACACCTTCCACATCCATTCTACTACTACCTCTCCCCCATGCTTCAGCATTTCACCACACACTCCATCAATTCCTGGGGCTTTTCCCATTTTGACTTTCTTCATTGCTTCCACAACTTCCACCCTACTGATTTCTTCCTCTCTTCTTACATCCCTGATTCTCCCAGCCATTCCCCATCCATTTATACTTGCATTACTTTTATTCTCTATGTTCAACAATTCCTTAAGGTGTTCTCTCCATCTGCTCACTTTTTCTGAGGCTGTGCTCAGTCGGTATAGAGAGGTGGCTTGCAGTCCTATCGGACCCATGTTCAAATCCTCGCTGGGGCAGGGAGCAGTTTAAGGATTTGAATTTCATTAAAGCAGGCTTTACTGATCTACCAGAAGACCTGCTGTCATGTCGTAAAAATACCCCCGCTAATACCAATACACCAGTCCTGTATGAGACAGATCCTGCATGTATTCAATATGGACAGTGGGTGTTAGCGCTGAAGTGGTGAGATGTAGAGGTGTATGGTATGTAGGAGGACTGCTGGGCCTTGATAGCAGGCTGTGAAACCTATGCCCAGAGTCGGATACATAAAAAAAACAAAAAACAAAAAAAATCTACCATTTTTATCTTTCACTCCTCAACTTGCTTCTTTAACATCCTGTCTAACTCACTTTACCTCTTTCCAGAACATCTTCTTACATTCCCACCACTTTACACTCAAATTTCCCATCCATTCTCTTCTTACTCTCTCTTACTAATCTTTTCACCTCTCTTACTTTCTACACATAACTCTCTCTTCTATCTCTCAACTTCCTCCACATCCTTGTTTCTCATGCACTCACTATATGCCTTCTTCTTTTGTGCCACAGCCCGTCTCACCTCTTCATTCAACCATGCTGTTCCTTGCACCCCCTTCTGCCTTCTCTTCACCCCACACAGTGCCTCACATGCTTCACATATTTCTCCTGTGAATATCTTGCACACACCTTCCACGTCCCCCATTTGCTCCAAATCATATTCATGCAATTGCTCCTCCACTTCTCTCTTATATTCTGACTTTTTTCCTCCTCTTGTAACCATTCCACTCTCCTTTTAAGAACTACTTCCTCCTGTCCTTCCCTTCTGCTATTCCTCCTCTTCATTTCAACCTTGACCTTCACCATCACCAGGTGGTGGTCAGAAAGTCCACTCCTCCAAGCTCTATATGCTCTTGCATCCATCAAACACATCCTCATTCTATCATCCACACACACATAATTAATCAATCATTGCCCTCCGTTCATTCAGTTCACCATCGACCCTTCTCATCGCTCGCCACGTATGGATCATCGTCTGAAGAGGGTATAGGCTATTACCAACCCCCTCCCGGCACAAATGTCCACTAGAGCACTGCCATTCTCATCTACTTTTGCAGGCACACCACCACCTCCCCTCTGTGCTGCAGCACCCAACCACATAGCACACATAACATAAACATCCTCCAATTAAACACAGATGGCATAAACACAAAAAAACAAGAACTCACACAATTCATCAAACAACACAACATACACATTGCCATCTTACAAGAAACGAAACTACACACAACACAAAAAACACCTACATTTCATAATTTCACCATCATCAGACAAGACCCGGCCAACGGCAGTGGCGGTGGACTCATCACCCTGGTACACAAATCCATCAACTTTTCAAATACCAGTGCACACACAAAGTCACTTCTCCCCCCACAGACACTACAACAGAAATACAATCAATTAAAATATGCACTGGTAACAAATCACACACAACAATTGCCAACATATACATTTCCCCCAGTCATCCCTCACAGTACCACACAATTACTCTCTACAAATACACCACAACACTAACATACCCAACATCATCCTGGGTGGTGAGTTCAACGCCAAGGCGTCGGCCTGGCATCTCAACAACCCTGGCAAAGACAGAGGGCTGGCATTACAAACCCAGACAGATCATCTTTTCATACTCAGTAATTCCAATCAACATACCCATATCCCACAGCAAGCCCTCTTCCTCCCATCATCCCCAGACATCACCTTCTGCTCCCCAAACCTCGCCCCCACAATATCCTGGAGAGTGGTCAGAACCCTTGGCTCTGACCATCTCCCGATCATCATCACTACGAAAACCTGAATTACCCTAGCTGGCCACAGACACACATACACTAATTATAAGACAGCCAACTGGGAGACCTTCACAGCTGAAACAGAACAACACTCTGAAACATTAAACAGTACATCCATCACAAACATCAACACCGCTGTGCACACTTTCAGTACAATTATACAAAACACAGACAAAAGACACATCCCTCGAGGCAACAGAAAAAGACACAACCTCAACTTCACACCAAAAATTCAAGGCTTCATCAGACAATGGGACACACTACAACACTCCTCAACACTCCATACACATGAAACTGTACTACAAATACAAGAACTCAACACTCAGATAAACAATAAAATATCAGAACAGCAAACACTAAATTGGAATAACTACCTCCAAACACTTGATCACAAAACACCAGCAAATTCTACAATATACTAAACAGGATCACACTCTCCAACAGCAACACTACACAATCACACGCTGCCATCACAACAACAGACACCATACCTTCAAACAAACAACATGCAAACACTCTCATCAATCACTTTTCACATGTCAGCCATCTAAACCCCCATCGCCGACGTATCATCCGACATAAGAGACAGTTTTCCATAGACCCAGACTTCGCACCTTTCACTTACAACCAGACGAAGAACATCATCAGCAACCTCAAGCACTCATCTGCCTGTGGACCAGACAGCATAAGCAACATACACCTTAAACACTTTGGACCACAAGGTATACAAGCACTCACCAACATATCAAACTACAGCTACTCACACAACATAATACCCAACATCTGGAAGCATGACATTATCATCACTATCCCCAAACCCAATAAAGACCCCACGTTACCTTCCTCACACCACTCCATCACACTCCTCTGCACTCCCTCCAAAGTCACTGAATGACGGGTACTACAACTAGTTACACCTCACACCCCCCTAGCCCCATCACAACATGGCTTTAGGCCACTACACTCCACAAACACTCTTCTTACAGACCTTACACAGAGTTTTTGATGACATGAATTCAGCTAGGCCACCACACATAACACTCCCTTGTCACATTAGACATTAGCAAAGCTTTTGATTCCATCCTCCGCCACAACCTCACAAACAAAATATTCAACACAAACATGCACAATAACACAAAAAGATGGCTGGCAAACTACTTAGCAGGCAGGTGTGCACATGTAACATTTGCCGGTCAGCCTTCGAACATCAGAAACTTCACAAATGGCGTCCCCCAAGGATCTGTTTTGTCCCCTACACTCTTTAACCTATACATGCATGACATACTCATACCCCACACACCACAGATACACATAGCGTCCTATGCAGACGACATAACACATGTACACACCAAAACGAAATCACAGCCGCACACATCCTCCGACCTTACCTCAACACACTACGTGAATGGTTCACCACAAACAGGCTCAAAATAGCCCCAGCCAAATCTACAGTGACCCTTCTCACAAACTGGAAAGCAGAACACAGTCTCATTCCACACCTCACCATAAACAACACTCCCCTACAACACACACACA
>JAGKTI010009843.1:0-13922 GCA_018397915.1 Birgus latro
TGATGCGTATATATTTATCTATTTTGACTATTTATTTATTCATTTATTTATTTTTTTTATTTCTTTCTTACTGCCTCCTGAAAACTGAACTCAGCTTCATAAAATGTCTGAAATGCAAGAGCTAGATACAACCTTCACTAACCCCTTCATTTCTAGGCAGCTTTCTCAACAAATAATATCGTCAGGTGGTGAGGTGAGGTGTGGGTGTGTTACGCAAGCAGGCACCTGTTTTACCACGCACTTATTTTTAGCGTCAACGAAGAGAAGCCCTGGGACTGGACTGGTTTGGGCTCTCGGGGCGGGGCCAGGCGGGGCGGCACTTACTTCCGGGGGGCGCCAGGTTGGGGTTGGCTCTCTCTCTCTCTCTCCCACACACACACACACACACATTAGGCTAAATACTGCGTAAGGGTAGGTGTGTATGGTGAGGGGGTATCTACTGTCCTAAAGTGGTCTCATCTTGTAGTTACGAGACTTTGTTCCTGCTCATATTATTATAAGTATTATTGTACAAAATTAAATTACTGTGCTGTATACAACCTGATCTTAAGGTACATTTTAACACTCTGGATATTACAGGTGATTCTCACTTAAACGGAACCACAGATCATTAACTAAATTTTCATACATTAATAAAAATAAAGTCTATTAAAAAGAGGCTAACGTTACCTATTGCAAAAGAAAACGGTTAACACTCGATCATCCCTATGAATCTGAGCTGCAGTTGACATTAAACAGAAAACAAAGTTCTGTGCAATATTACCGCGTTTATATGCATGAGTAAATCACGGACATTCGGGCAGAGAGCAGCTTAGCCCAGGTCAGTGTTGTCAGAGAGAAAAATAAACTGTTGGAAAAGGGGACCGAGACTGCCACATAATTTGATTTCGTCATTTACTACATCATAAACAAGAATGATTACTGGGTATGTCACTGAAGAAGTCATTGTAATTACAGCTCTGGTGAAACATTACTGACACACACACACACACACACACACACACACACACACACACACACACACAGGGCCACTCCACCTCTGGCACGATGCGTCACATCCGCCCTCACACCACTCCACCCACTCAACCCACCCACCTAGTAGCCTACATCCGCACCTCCACCCACTCTGTCCTACCCACACTAACCACAAACACACCACAGCTCAAAAAACACACAAATAACTACCACACCTACCACACCTCAACCACTTCACCTGCATCACCACCCATCTAACCCATCTCACCTGTATCACCACCCACCTACCCCACCTTACCTACATCACCACCCACATAACCCACACTACATCTTTATCATCATTTGTTACAGTCACTTAACCTCCACCATATACACACCTCACCACCATACTAGGAATAAACTGTCACTATCAGCTTAGGTTACTTACACCATATCCACATCTCCATTCATCAATTCCACACCATAACCTATCCACCACATCATGAAAAACGCCCCTCCACCTCACACTATACCAGGAACGTAGCCAATACGCACCATAAACCTGAACTGATTTCCACGATATTTACACCATAACTTAAGGCTATTTACACCATATCCCCGTCTGTACCTGTCATTTTCACAACTGAGCTACCTGTCTATCAACAACCTCTCTCTCTCTCTCTCTCTCTCTCTCTCTCTCTCTCTCTCTCTCTCTCAGGACTCTAACATACCTAGTGACGCTAACCACATCCACATCAACATCCAACATTCCCACATCACATCCACCTCACCAATCAAACATCTCGCTCCACCTCTCACCAGACCAGCAACGTATCCACACCAGCATGGTAGGATATTTACGGTATATCCACATTAATATCCATCATTTTTACATCATATCCACTTCACCATCCATAACATCCCTCTACCTCACCACACCAGCCTTAACATACCCAGTGGCACTATCCTTATCCACAACAACAAACATCACCTCCACATCAAATCCACTTCTTCAATCACACCCCTCCACCTCTCACCACACCAGCCCCAAAATACCCAGTGACACGGCCCATACCAGCAGAGTTAGCCATATACGTGAAGCCATCCTCAACTTCGCCCAACACCTAAAATGGAAAACTGTCACCTAAAGAGGGGCGCGCTCTCCAAGGAGCCTCACATTATAGAATTTTATGTAGAAAGTTAATCTGGCGTACATGGGCGCATTCGTAGTTTTTATTTATTTATTTATTTATTACCTGTCTGTCTGTCTACCTCTGCCTATCGATTTAAACTATTCATATCTTCAACTTTTCTATATTTATTCTAGCTACCGTCTAGCGATTCTAAACTGCATAACACTGGAGCGGCTTTTTAAACTGGCGCGATTAGGTACCGTACATCTTAGGTAAATTAATTCATCAACAGATTTTTCCCAAGCTGAATAAAATCGTCTGAAGATAGCAAGGATAATACGAGAAAGACGTTAACGGATGGAAGGGGTTAACGTGCACAAAACTATGGTGGGAATGATGTAATGAGATATAACAAATGACGCATGGCCGAATCTTCTTGGCTTGGGGAAATTTAGCTACACCATCTCAGAGATATAAAGTATTTTGCTCACGATGCCTTAAAACTCCTCCTCTGTGTTATTGATGGTAGCTATATCGAGATTAAAAAGCCAGAAGACGATGTTAATGGGTACGGTAATATTCCAGCTATGTCCCAAGGGAAGAAATACTGCCAGGTGTCATGCCAAACAGGATAGGATTCACACAGGCTGGCTGGGCGGTGTGGTAAGGAAGGTGGCAGCCCAAATCCCTAAATCCAGGTAACGCCCAGGTAGGTTAAATCACGGACACCCGACGTCACAGACCACTAATCCCGGGCCTCAGGTAGTGGCAGGTGTGACTCTAAGCTCATCTTTCCGTGTCTTATCTGGCGGGGAAGGCTGAGTCCCCTACGCTCATAAACCTGTCACTCCCATAAGCCGCTCCCGTGTGACCACCGCCCCAGGACCTCACAGGCAGTACAGCACCTCGCCTGTATGGTACGCTGAGATGCACCGGTACAGAACTCAGTGTTTTACTTTCTTATGTGCAGTTTGTCTGAGATGAAAAAAGCTGTATGATGTAATATCAAAATTAACGTTTCTTACTTCCCGGCCAGGATTGTACCCGGTAGTGTTGTGTGTAACTATATGGAAAGAGGTGAAATCCCCCTATATGCATATCTAAACCTATGTCCTCTCCAGGATTCCTTTCTCGCGGAAAATCTAAAAAATTATGAAAATACAAATTTTTCATTGCAGTTGCTGTGGGTTACAACATTTTCCTGGTTACCACTGGATTATCCATTCAGCAAAGGGACACCTGTTGCGGCCAAATGGTCACGCTTCCCAACACCGCCCTTCATTTTTCGGGTCTGGAGCACTAAAATCGCATGCTGTAAATGTGAGGAACATATGCCTTTATGAAAGGATTATAGACCATGGCTTCATTTGAACTGGGCAGTGAAAGAGCAAAGTCTCCCAACAAGGAACTCCAGCTGGCCTGAGCAGTTCATAACGTAACTTGCGTCGCTAAGTACTGGTTATGGAAGCCTTATGTCCCGGCAAAACCTGCTGATGCTATGCAATATGTACGGTAGTTCTCAATACAATATACTATATCGTCGCAGAATCCAAGGCTGAAGACCTACTAGATACGTGACTGTAAGAAAGTATGCTTGAATATTATCTAACAAAGTGTATCTAAAAACGCGAAATGTATGGAAGTAAGGAAAATTTCTCGAATAAGAGTGTTTATGGGACGGGGAGGGTGTGGGCTCCAGTGAGTCAGAGAGCTGACCAAATTAGGTCCGCCTGCGACCGGGGTCAGCAGTAGCGGCCAGACCAGCCCGCCGGACCCAGACTGGCCCGCCCCTCACCACACACCACCCCTCACTCACCTCCAGCCCGCACGCTCTGGTGTTGCCGTGAGAAGTTGTGGTGTGGTGGTCTAGTAGTGTGGCACGTCGTTGCTCTGGTGTTGGGGCACTGCAATAGTGTGGTAACGGGTAGCCTACGTGACGTGTCTGAGGCTGTGGTACCGGGAGTGTAAGAAATAGTCTTATGGTAAATCTGGTGTTTTGTTGTATGGTAGTGCTGCGGTGATGAGTCTGGCCCTCTGGTATTGCGAGATATGGCGCTGTGGTACATCTGGTGCGTAGGTGTGGTGCTATGGTGAATCAATCTGCTGTAGTGGTTATAGATCTGGTGTTGTGGTGGTGTAAGCAGTGGTGTTACGGTTAACCTGGTGTTGTGGTATTGAGTCTGGTGCTTCGGGATGTGATGGTGTGGGAAGTGGGGAGTCTGAGGCTGTGGTGGTCAGGGGTACATGGTGTTGTGGTGGGTCTGAGGCTATTGTGGAGTGGGTCTGGTGTTGTGAGGTAAAGTGGTGGTGTGATGGTGTAGGTCTCATGGTGTAAGGGCAGCGTTACTGTGCGGGTGTGATGTTGTGATGGCTAGGGTTTAACACGGTGATGAATTGGATGTGATGTGATGTTGCAGGTCTATGTTCTTTGTTGGATGCATGAACAAAAGAACGAAAAATACTGAAAAAAAAATCATCAAAAGGTGTGTGTGTGTGTGTGTGTGTGTGTGTGTGTGTGTTAAGCTTGTTTACGATGTTTTACTGATGTCCTCTGAACGTTTCCTAGTTCTTTTTTTACATGAGGATAAAGAATTTTGCAAATGTAGTCTCTTACAGGAACTTGCACATAAGAGAGCCAAAATCAAATGAATGAATTTCTCATAGATTTACAAGTTGTAGTATTGGCACGTCTGATTTCCACACAGGAATACCCTAATAAATTCTGTATCCTCAACCCTACCCCACCCCCAAAAAAGATAATGCCTTTCACTGCGTACCTCAACGATCTTCAACATCTGCAACACACTTCCAAGCGAAAATAAATATACTCATCGACCCCCACAGTTCCCTCACTACGACAGCGTTTATATATTCATTGTTGCTGCCACCAGTCGATTTTCTCCAGCTTAAAGAACACAAGCTGCTGAAAAAGGTGAATGAAGGAAGGAAGACTGATGATGAACTAGTACCAAGCCATAATAAGGCTATATGGCACTAAGATAGACGAAAGAAGGGGGGGAAATTACAATAAAGGTATGATATGAAGTTCAGTAAGGAAAGTTATAATACTGGAAACAGAAACAGTGGAAGTGTCACCTAGGATATCAGAAGGCAGTGGACGCCGACGTAATAAGCAAAGGAAGGGGAAAGCTGTGAGACGGAGGTGAAGTGTAGACGAGCAATCGAGAAAAAGATTACAGATAGTCATGGGGCAGTGCAGTGTGAACCGAGGGGCTGAGGGTCACGGCTCATTAAATGCCCAAGAGTGAGGCGGGTATGGACTAAGTGAAGACGTGCAAAGATAGTCTCCCACTGAAAAAGGTGAATGTGTAGGTTATAGGTTGTATCTCTGCACCTATGCTTAACCTCTTCGACATGGCGACGTTGTTTGGATTATATTCCTGCTCACACCAGACGATTTCACTCAGCTTAGGAAGAGACATCAGGCTGTGAATGAGGTGAAGGCGATTGTTCCTAACCTCGTCACTACAAAACATCCCTCCAAACTAAACCGTCTGAACGTTGCCTGGAGGTAGCAAGAATAAGCTTTAAAAAGTATTATGCCATCGGGTTCAAGGACTGAGGAACAAATTGCAGAGTTTCAGGAGCCATTACAGGGACTACGTATCATACCGGTAACTGGCAATGAGGATATCATTAACTCCTTCACTTAGATTACTTTTTTTAACAACATGGTCTAGAGACTGCTATGATTGAAAAAAAAAAAAATCGCCGTACTATTGGTGTAAAATATATACTGTATAACTATCATTCGTGGTGTCAAACAAGTTCTTAAGATCAATAAAATCGTTTTGAGGATGCACGAGTATATAAAGTCACCGTACTGAAGGGATAACCACTTGATTAAAATGATGTCTATCATTTCAGTCGTACCACATTTAGAAGACTTGGCTCACCGTAAGAGAGGCTTCTTGAACTGGAAGGGTTTGATAGTGCCTTCAACCCCTCATTAAGACAGGCATTTCCTAAACTGAATAAAACAATCAGGACACTGAAAGGAAAAATCGGTAACATCCATCTTCTGACTGTATGTTAATCATTAAAATGTACTGAACTTCCTTACAGTGAATACCGCCGAGTATCAATTCTGTGCCTGGGAGGATCGCGGTACCTCAGTGCACACATCATCAATTATGCAATAGACAATGCACTCATACAGAGGTACGTTTCAGCCCGACAATGTATTTTCTAAGCTTAATAAAATGGCCAAACGTTTGCTAATAATACAGAAGCCGTTCTCTTGCTGAAGCATTAACACTTCACTACGATGACATAGTTTTATCCTTGCTAGCTCTATAATTCAGCTTAGGGAGAACGTCTGCACAACCTTCATTAACCCCTTTACAAGATCAAATACCACTCTCACTCAGTAAAATCATCTGATGGTGGCATACTTAAATGAAATAATACGTCATCAGATTGGACGGGTTGAGGATATCTTTCTATATGTGCGATTTATACTGACATCTTTACTCAAGCGTTAATTAAGTAAATAAGATACTGATGCGTTAATATGTTAATAAAACAGTTAAGCGTTAATTGGTAAATAACACAATTAAGAGTTAAGACCAAACATCCTAGATTTTGAAGCACATTTTGTACACCACACGTCACTGTGCAACACAATACAGCGGTTGCAGTAGCAGTGACAGTCGTGAGCTTACCTGGTTACTGAGCCGAGTTTCGTGGTGCATCCAGATCACGAAAGAGGGAAGGCAGAGGGGGACAGGCTCAGGCTCAGCTTCCCACCCAAGCCAGCCGCATCACACCTACAGCCTCGTCCCCAATGCGGCTCTAATTCACACCTTGAGGAGCTTGCACTCGGCCGCCGCCACTGGGACCGCCCGCCTCCCACACCCACGGATCACTTCCTCAGGCATCGCCCAAGTCACCACAACCTGATCCAAGACTGACCAGCCCTCTCGCACCAGACACCATTTTTCGTCAAGTCACTGACACGGACGCACAAAAACACAGAGTCATTGTTATCAACTCTAAAAATAACTGCTCCTTTCTTGTCAACACCTGATTTTATTCAACCAATCCAATTTTCCGTCACCAACAGGCACATGTTATGGCATTTCCTCACAACCAACTCCCAGTCAGTGAACAGAAAGGAGGCTGACCTCCCTGCCACCTCTACACTACACCTTGCTGCCGAAAACCTCATACACACACGGCACCAGCAACCTGTTAAGGCAACACACTGGACATAATCCTACTTCTAGTGCGCTATATTCCATCACACAACACTCTCCTTCTCCACAACACCACGCAAACGCTTCTAGCAGCTTCAGACTACAGATGGCAAGTAATCACAACACAAGCGAGATGGACTTAAAGCCCAGTTGTGATCAAAACAGTGCTCATTTCTTCTTGCACCCTGCCTCACCAACGACTACGCTACAACTGTACTGTCTCCTCTCACTACGCTATCGCACCCCTTGCCACACGTCTCGAGATGCACTCTCGCTTACTTCATATCACAAGCCTAACTTTCCCGACACTAAAGAAGACCGCTTTGCCTTACCGTAAGTGCACACCATAGTAGAAATATAGCACAAGGCGTAAAGTGCCCGAGATCGTACACAAACACGAACGACAGGTAAACGCAAGTATCATACATCAGGCAGTTTATCCGGGCAGACACGCACTGACCACGCCGTTTTTTTTTTTCCTTCGCAGTGTTACCAGTCGTTCAATTTCTAATCCTTTGTGTCCACATCGTATGGGGGAAAATACGACCAATTATTCCCATTAATGCGCTGGTGTTCGGGTACAAGCAAGGGCTAAGGTGCAGTTTATAAGGATTGGAGAGGGAGGGGTGAGAAGGGAGGGGGGTAAGAGAGAGCCCCAAGCCCAGCGTCTAGTGATGCTACCACGTTGTGAGTCCCGGCAGTGATAACCACAACAACTGGGATCTTTGGACCCACCTTTTCTCCTACCTTACGTCAAGCGCCACTTTTCCCTTGCACCTCCTTCAACCCTTCAGCTTCGCCGCGTTTTAAGGAACCTTTTATATAATCTATCTGAAAATCGATATGGGTGAATGGATGTAAATTTTCCTGCCGGGCGACTCCAGAAAATGGAAGTGAGTTGGTGAACCTCGGAGGGCAGAAATATGTGAGTCCAGGGCCATCTTCCTCTGCCGTGGCCCCGAGGGAAAGAAAGTGGTGTGGGGCGCTCTGATTACTTTGTGTGTGTGTTTGTGTGTGTGTGTCGGGTTCACCCTGCATTGCTGGAGTTCCACATACTTTCTAAAGGATGATCTTTCACCGTAGAGGGCTGTTACGAGACTCTCCCTCTCCGTAAGCTACCGAGGAATGTATATACCCAACGTCGATATAGGGCTGACGCTTCCTGTGATAATGTAGGCGGTGAGAGCGGCCAAGAAGGTGAAACTCGGGAGATGAGGGACATTCCTGGCTGCATCTTGCCCTGGAGCGACGTGCAGCCCTTTAAACGCTCCTTCCTCTAGGCTCTTCCCGCCTTTCATTTGGGTCTGGTCGGCAATTAACTAGTTTCTCATACGCATACACAAGGAAGCAATACACGTTATGGACAAATCTATCAGCATCATAACGATTTAATTTCACATATACACACCATACTTCGCATGAATTTTCTAAACGAACACAAAATCTACCACCCAGTTACCTCTGTCTATATCTCTTCATCTATTTGTCTGTCTATTTACCTATAACCTGACGACGTGTCCTGTAGGGTCGCTTGTAGAAAAAGACTTCTGTTTGTCTGTACTCAGTAACAACTCCTCCCATGACACCGCCCTCCCTCATTTCCAAAACCAAACAGTATCTTGTGTCTTCACAGTGCCGCGAATTATTTACATAAGATTCATGACCTCATTACCCCCTCCCCAACCTTCCCAGTTCCCCTTCCTCCCTCCCCCTCCACACTCTTCCTCCTTCCCCATCCCCACCCTCCTTATTTCCCCTCCCTCGCCTGAAGAGGGTCTAAGTCGAGCAGAAAATACTGAATCTTCTTAATAAACAACATTTTCATATACTGATACCATTTTTTCAAACTATACCCTCCCAAGACCTCTACCCACCCAAGTAAATTAACCCCTTCGGCACAATGACGTCTTATCATATTCTTACGACCGTCAGACCTTTTTGATAAATTCAGGGGAGGCCTCTTGTAGCGAAAGGGCTAAAATACACTATCCATAAACTCTTTCCTTATGATGCCGTCTCTTTTCTCTTGCTGTCCCGACCATCATATATCGTCTTAGATCTTAAAGATAAGGGAGTTAAGGACATCATTCCCTTCAATGACCCCAGAAATCAGCTATATTAATCTTGCTACCGTCAGACGATTTTATTCAGCTTAAGAATGCTCCCTCGTCGCAAAGGGATTATAAACAGTTTCGATAAACCCTCTAACCACGACAGAAATCTTAACTACTTTTCTGCTAAGATTACGTTCTCTATATTTTCTGCTTGGTACTTCCAGACGATTTTCTTAAGCACCGGAGCGACTTTTGGGTTGGAAAGGTTGGATATCACCTCCAGTAACCTTATCGCCACAGGAGATCCTTCCTGAGCTGAATAAAATCGTCTGAAAGTCTGAAGAGATTAACGGTAGCCTCTTGTAGAAGAAATAATTACATGGCAAACACCTGGCCAATTAACCCCCTACTTTCTAGTCTTGCTGCCTCCACATAATTGCATTCAGCTTCGGAGAGTGCCGTAGTAGTGAACGACGGCTGTATTGGAGAGGCTACCCTTCTACTTCACAATGCTTCTCTTCAGCAAAATCGCCTGACAGCAGCAAGAGCGCAATACGAAATTAACGGATTCCAGTGATTTCTTCACTGACCCCTAAGCTGTCTTTTCCATCTTATTCTTGCTACCTCTTGACGATTTTATTGAAGAGGTTAGATACAGCTTCATAAATCCCTCCAGTGCGAGGGGTCTTTCCTAACCTTAAAATTATCTGGCAGCAGCAAGATTAAGCTATACAGGACGTCGCCAAGATTCAAGGAGTTTTCAATATGGAGCCCAGGTGACGGGTGGATGTGGCGGGTGGCTGGGTGTCCTGAAGATGAGGATGATGGCGGTGTGCGTGAGGCTCCACATAGTGAAGGCGCACACCAGGATACACACCAGCAGCACCAGCAGCAGGAGGAGCTCGTTGCACAGTCCAGACGGAGGCGTGAACTCCAAGTTGAGGAGGGATCGGAGACGAGGGGCCATTTTTTCCCCAAATTAATTACTCTTTTGTCGAGGTAGGTGTGCGCCTGGAAGCTGAAAAACGATGATGTTTCTGAATAAAGTCCTGGAGGATTATTTGGCACGTTTTTGGAGCCTTCTTTCACTTCCGACAGGTCAATATTTATTCATGCATTTATTTATTTGTCTGCTGTACTGCCGTGGTGTAGGTCTGGGTGCAGAGGTTGTAACATTCCTGCAAAACTTCTCAGACAAGCGACAGTTCCGTTTACAATTTTATTATTATTATTATTATTATTATTCCTTGCAAGAGGTCATTCTTCTGTTGGTATTTTATCTTATTTTTTCATTATCGTGGAGGTGTGCGCTTGGACGATGAGAGATTATGACGATACTGGAAAATACCTGATAAGCGACTCCCATTTACGAAGACTCCTTTATTCATCAATTGTGAGAGGTTATTCTTCTGTAGGTATTTTTCACTGTGCGTCTGGATGCTGAAAGATTACTATGTCACTGAATACTGTTCTGGATAACGGCTGTCACAGTAAGGAGAGAGCTATTTACTTGTGATCTTGCATTTCCATTAATTTCGTTTATAAAGGCACCAAATTACTTCCATGCGTCTGCCTTGGTCACCTTATAGGGGTTCTCCACGCTGCTCGATCCCTGTCAGCCTCTCTGTTCAGTTCTTATCCCTGAGGCTCTATGATCTCGTCTTAAGTATTTTTTGGTCCGCCTCTCAACAATCACACTTCTCACTTTTGTCCTACGGCGGTTTAAGTATACAGGTATGTTCTTAATGTCTTTATTTTTTTGCAGCCTCCCTCGGGCATCTTGGTAATCAGGGTAATAAAAGAAGCTTAATCAAATAAACCCAAGAGACTGATGACCAACTTTACTCTTGCGGTGATCCACGTATTATTATTATTATTAGTAGTAGTAGTAGTGGTAGTAGTAGTAGTAGTAGTAGTTGTGGTAGTAGTAGTAGTTGTTGTAATAGTAGCAGTAGTAGTAGCAGTATATTTCCAGACTACCATCACCATCTCATCTCAGTACACAGGGTCGTAAAACAGATCCACTTCTTCGGCGGGCTGGGGTTGAATCTGGCGGTACTTGAGGCCGATGATGATGACGACGGAGATGACGAGGACGGCGTAGATGAAGTTGATGTAGAGGAGGACAAGTCTCATGGGACCCACGTTGGCCGGGCACAGGTAGGCTCGCAGGGTGGAGATGAACATGGCGGTGCAGGAGGCGACTATGGAGGAGGTGGAAGTGGAGGTGGTGTGGTGGAGTCGGCGGGTTGCGGTGGCGGGCCTGACGTAAGCGGTCATTTGGCTCAGACGTGGAGAAGTCAACACATGGTCAACACCTACAGAATTTACTAGAATAACGCCTTTATCAACTGCTTCTTGCTGACTCCAAACGATACTGTTAAGCTTAGGAATGTACTGAGGTGTGGAGGTAAGAAACTGTCTCCATTAACACCTGGTCACTTTCGACTTTTATTTTTTATGGTCTCAATACTGTACGATGACGTCTTGGCCAGTGTTTACTTGCTAACCTCCGACGATTTTGTTAAACCTGGAGGAGGCCTACAGTGATGATGAGTTTGGACGCAATGTACACTCACTCGGCCACTGCGATGATGTCCATTTATTCTTGCTAACGTCGAACGAGTTTTATTCAGTCATGGTTACCTCTCGTGGTGATGAGGGTTATATCTTCAGCTAGGTGGTCTCAGTGCATCGTAGCTTTGCAGTGGTGTGTGGAAAAGCTAATTTCCAACTGTGACTCGTTATAAGTTTTGTGAGGAAGATGCACCCCCTTTGTAGCTGAATGGCTGATAATAAAGCAGGAAGGAAAAGATTATGGCCCTTCACCGTTTTATTTATACTTGGTTTCTAGTGCCACTGCCTACCCCGCATTTCCTAATCCAATCACGGCTCTCTATTATAGTAGGGGGAGTGGCTCAGCTTTGCTAAGTGAAAATAAATGGACTACAGTTTATCTCTCAAATCCTGTTTAGACCACCGTACAAAGCTGCCAGTTTCTACGACTTTGACATTTTACTCCTGCTGTGGCGAGAAGGTAGCAGCTCAAACTAGAAACCCTACACTATAAGAGATTTCTAGCTCAGACGTGGAGATACAGGGAGACTTTAGAACTTAACGTCTTGGGTACTGTCTTATGGAAGTGTTCTCGTGGACCTACGGGAGTCTTTAGCAACTTTTCCTTAGTGATACATTTTGCTTAACATACCTTCAAATTTTCTCATAAGTTATTCGTGATTAATAACGCTTTTGTTTTCATAAATAGCTAGGAGGAAAAGGTGCTACTATTCAACGCGTTAAAAACTGTTCACTTAACAAACAGCATCAGTACCTTCTTTTCCATATGCTGCTGTCACCCCTTTAGTACCATGATTAATCTATGCATTACTGCTGACGCCTGGCGATTTTCTTCAGCGTAGAAAAAGGCCCCTGTAATGATGGGAGCCAGAACCAGTCTCCGTTAACCTCCTCTGAACGATTTCTTGAACAATTTCTTCTGGCATCCGCTACAAGGTTTCAATCAACACAGGAGGAATCCGTCGTAGTGAATGCGTTAACATGAACGAATTGCGTCACTACTGCAAAAAAAAAAAAAAAAAAAGTCAGCTTATCTTCCTCTACATACACCGTTCAAAACTACAAAACGCCAATGATGCAAAAGCCATCTCGGATCTCCTCTCACCAACACCAGACGCTACAATCCACAAACGGTGTGAAATTCGCAAAACTTCAGAGTAGCTACACCAGACGCCAAAATTCACAAGCGCTGCAAATTTCAGATACCGGATTTCGTTGCTCTCAAGACGCGGAAAAAAAAAAAAAAACGAAATCCAGGTTGCAAAGAGGGAGGAGGACGAGAGTATGGGCGTAGGCGTGGGTGGGCGGGGAGCGAGATGAAGTGTGGACGTGGGCGTGTGGAGGGCGGTAGGTGGGTGTGACGCGGCCGAAAGCTGCCTAAGAGTGACGGCGGGGTTGTATTGAGACCCTAGATAGTGTAGAGAAGGGGGAGGGGTAGTGGGGAAGGGACAGGAGGGGGGAGGAGGTAACTTGGAAATATGTCGAGAGTAATGGAGGAAGAGAAGAGGCGGGGACATGGGGATGATGAGGGGATGGAAAGGGGGAGAGGGGATGAGATGAATGAAATTTGTTATGAGATTTTGTGTGCTTATGATCAGGTTAACGTAAACACGAGAAGAAAGAGGATGCACTGACCCAACCACTTCACTCCCATGACCTGTTTCACCTTAAACCATCTTTACTTTTATTAATTACAAAAGGACCTGCACTAATTACGTGGTTAATTAAGGTCACATCTAACCACCTCGTTTGGAAAGTCTCACCTGTACTGAATAAAAGGACCTGGAGATAACAAGATCGAAATAGTGTGAGGTACTGTAGTGAAACCATTAATCCCTATCCCAGTATCGAGAAATTTCAGCGGACTGACACAGACAAATACAAATAATCTCACGTAAATATTCGAGAGGCGGGGTTAACCAATACCAGGAGTCTCTCTCTCTCTCTCTCTCTCTCTCTCTCGGAGGGGAGGAGGTGGGGGAGTG
>JAGKTI010009843.1:18472-29908 GCA_018397915.1 Birgus latro
TAAGGGGGTAATATTTAATGGGAGGGGGAAATATAAGTGCCAGTTCCATTGGTATCTGTGAAAATATCCCTCAAAGTTAAGAAACGGATGTGGAATAAATCTAGCAAACAGAGGACGATTGGAGGGTGCCTGAAATTGCTGGGCCTGGCTGAGTACCTATCTGCCCAACCATGAGATACAGTCGTGTTCTCAATGGTTTAGAAGGCTCTCTGGCTCCTCTTCCTAACGAGTTTCATTTTTGCATTCGGCCCCTTATTAGTCTCTTGTGTGTTATTTATGTACTCTAAGTAGGTAGTACAAAGATATGCAAGAGAACGGAAAGGTGTAGTATGCAAATTAAGTCGTTAAGGAAGACGTGGTTGAAGGCCTCCTAAATTTAAGACAGTACAGCACAGAGACAGTAAGGGGGCGAAGGAGGGACCTATGGGGAGACTCACACTAGGAAGGAGTATCTAGTGTGTTGAACTAGTGTGCTGTGCTGGGGTGATGGGGAAGGGGGAGTGCATGTGCTTCTGACTGTGACACTCTTGGCAACTCTACTGAAGCTGCGCATATTTCTGTAACCTCTTTCACTGACTTGAGATGATATTCAAAGCACCTGTCACCTTACACTACCAACCACAGCCTACTGCCATCAGGTGAAAGCTTTCTGTTAAGGCATCGTGATCATGCTTATACGGTTCTTATTGATACTGGATGTTGACTTTAACGTAGAAAACTTAATTTATTTCATACTGAACGGATCATAACAATAAATGAAAAAAGAAACAATGAATTTCAACGAATACATCATACAGTATAGAGACAACTTTGGGTATAACCATGCAAGGAAACGGGGCGACAACAATGCCAAGCATGAAGCCAGCAGAATGACATGGCTTGAGTGAAGTACAGTACTTGGATAACAATAAAGTTTTCGCTATTCCGAGTCAACGTTGGAAATATTAAAAATGGTAATACAATACTGTGCAAAAAGATATGACAATCATAAGATAACACACATGTAAACAAGAAAGTCCTAATTTCTAGATTTTGGGGTGCTCAGGTCAATTAAGTATTTTGGTCAATATATAAATTAGAGGTTGGAACAACTCTACGGTACAAGTAAATGAAACTGGTCAAACACCATGTAACACAGCAGCTTACACAGATACATGTCATAAACCTCCTGCTATGGAAAACATTGTTCTCGCTCCCAAAATAGAATACTACTACCCGAGGAAGGATAGCCAAAATACTGATACTAAAAATACCATTAACATGAGCTTAGCATAACCTCATTTGGTCTCCCCTTAAAAATATTTCCTAATAAAGAAAATGGTGCGCTAGAGAAAACAAACTATAAAAGGTCGACTAGCCTAAATCGTCCTGAGTTTACAAATTTCAACTTGTCACCTAGTACATATTGGATTCTGATTCTGTATAAATCTACTCAAACAATAACAATAACGCTGGTATATTATAGCATGATTTAAGGTTATCTTTAGCTTATCTACAAATAATAACCGTAATTTTTATGCACACGACACAATATGACAGACAAGGTAACATGAACAGATGCCAGGCGTCACAAGTACTCTGCAACACAGCATCACAGCACAAAGAATTAGCTCTTGGACAAGTACTGGGAGACGCAACACAGGCAGAAACACCAAAGCAATGAACAGGTAGAGAGAGCGAAAGAGAAAGGAGAGGGATGACTGGGGTAATGCAAACTGAGGACTGAGGGAGAGGAAATCAACTTACTACAGTGAGAGAGTGGAGCTAACTAAAAGGTTAATATATACTGTATATTTGGTGACTCATGAAATAATTGAAATAACGAAAAGTATAAAACAATTAATTACATAAAAATGAACGTGTAACTTATCATAACGCTGCCAATTATACCGTGTAAAGGATACATAGTTATCTGGAAATTCTGGATAATGAGGCAATATTTCATGGGTCCTTCTATGTACCTGCAGTACGGGGCAACAGGAGGGGCCTACCTAACTTGCAGACAACACCCAGCGACTCAGACACAACCTGACTCAGTTTTTTTTTTTTTTCCCCAGGCCATCACGACATCACCAAGCGCCAAGCAATGCATGTAGCTTAACTTTCATGACCTACGATGCTAAAATGCTTCAATGAACACTGGCCACATTCTTTAAACTGACTGGGTGAAGTGCGTACAAGCCGACATTTTCTGACCGATTAATGTAATAGATGTTTGCAACATGTGGTTAGCCTGCATGCCACGTTGCAGAAAGCATTCTGCAGCAGCAAGAGAAGCTAAACACAACGAGTTTCACAAATCTGTGTCAAAAATGAGTGGGGTACGTGCATCTTTGTAATCTCTGTTTTAAGAATATGGCTGAAAGCTTCTCTGAATGCTCTTCAATACAGGAAGAATGGGGACGGTGGCTGAAGTTTAAATAAGCCTCATATCCTCCGTCCTGTATGAAAAAACACCCCTCCAAGAGGATGAGGGCACCTTAAGACACTTCCTGCATCTTCGGCCTGGTGTTGGTCTGCAAGTTACTCAACACGTGCACTTTGCAATGACTGAATATTTTGTATTACGTGGTGCGCAAAGCGAATGAGATAACAGTGAGACGAATGCTTGCTTAACTGATACTGTAATCTTAACATGCATAAAAGAGAGAGCCTTTTACAAGATACGGGATCAACCATCATCTTCACCATCACCATCATCATCATCATAATCATCATCTTCATCATCCCAGGCAAAAAGAAAAGAAGGTTGAAAAAAGGAAGTAAAATAACAGTAGAAAGGAAAGGCAAAAATGAACAGTCCCGACAGCCACTCTTTCCTGAACAGTCTTATCGATGCCTCTTGCATGGACGGTCGGTGGAAACGCAGGCGGAGGGAGCGTCTGTCGGAAAGGTGACGTGAGGAAGAGAGAGTGTGAGTCAACGTAAAGGGAGTTAGTACAGGCGTGAGTGAGGGGGTGAGGAGGGGAGGGGCAGTGAGTGAGTGGGGCTCTGACAGCCAGTAGTGGAGTAGGCAGGACAGCTTCATCGTCTTGGCTGAAGCTCCACCCGACTCGGATCTTGATATCACAGAGTCTTATATATTGTGACGACACTACAGTTTTGACCCCACTTGGATCCTCTTACCTGAAGAGGGTCCAAGCCGGGCCTACACTGTTACATCTTTACAATAAACACAATTTCGGTGCCATGATATAATTCTTTTACCAGATTCGCCTAAACTTGGCCAAAACCTTTACTCCTTGGCCCGTTCTTTCTGCCTTAGAAAGGATTTTATTGAAACATTTAAGACCAAAATGGTTAATCAAGATGGCCACCCTGACTGACATACCAAAGCTGGGTGGCAGGTAATAAATGATGAATGAGCCTCTCAGGGGAAGCTAACATGATCTGGCTTATATTCATCCTTCAAGTACCATCACTTACGTAAGATCGAATTCCCCGGTTAAGAAAGATCCCAAGCACCTTTTCTTTACCAGTTTATTTCTTAAGAGACCTTGGAAATAAGTCTTTTGCAGGTTATTTATGTAATCTAGGTCGATATCAAGAAGACATAAATTGCATATAAGAGAATAGTAATGTGTCGTACGGAAAATAAGTCGCTAACGAAGAGATGCCATGCATCCTTCAAAGCTATGGATGAGGTGCCAGATCCTTCAAAGCTAAAAGTACCAGACATCCTTCAAAACTAAGGCAGACGTGCCAAACATCCTTCTAAGCTAAGGAAGAGGTGCCAAACATCTTTCAAAGCTATGGAAAAAGTGCAAGACATCCTTCAAAGCCGACAAGAACACGGTCCACAGACATGGTTGAAGTCTGGTCGAGTCGGGTGGAGCTGAAATCAAGGTGGTGGAATGGCCGGCCTCTGTTACTACTGGCGTGCAGCCCTACAGGACGCACACAACATTTCCAGTATCATAAAATACAACATTAATGAAACAAAGGCGTGAGGGGATCAGTCAAAGCTAACGGGACGGACATATATAGTGAATAGAATCTGATGGGAACAAACTAATAATTAAGGAAGAGTTTACGTGAGCTCAGCAAACCTAACGTAGACAACACTGGTGGGGACACAGTACATATAGTTAAACACATCTGAATAATCCATGTAAAACACTGCACAGATCAAAAGATTAGTGGAGAACATAATCCCGCCCACACATATCATTCACGGGAAAAAGAGTTTAGGGATGGGTCACTTGCAGTTCAACACACAGTCACATTCAGAAACAGTCATGCCGATGGTCTAAGCCACGAAACAAGCCTGGTTTATTTGTTCTTACTACTATTATTATTTTAGCAAAGTATCTCGAAAAACTCGTCATTCGCCATATTAGTAAATTCTGTCACAGCTCGGTCTCAGACACGGGCGAAGCTTCCTAAGTACAGTGTGTGCTACCGCTGACAAATATATGAATGTGTTTGAAAATGTCTGCTAATAACAGCGTGGAGGAACTTGAGAATGCAGTGACGGTCTCGGATATAAGTGCAGCTGAGCTTCCTAGGCATGTGCAAATGTTGACATACGTGAACGTCCTTGAAAATGTCTGCAATAAAGGTCTGAACAACGTGAGATTGCAGTGACCACGGCATGTGAATTTTATACCCTGGTCGTGACTTACACAGACATAAGCTTGCAAATAGATGTCCCCAAGGTCCGCCACTAGTCTTACGAGCGATTTTTTTTTTTTTTTTGGGGGGGAGGGGTAGGAGTGCGTTGCGTGTCAACAGGTGTATGAAGGTACCAACTTTATCATCAATGAGTCCTGACCACAGACAGTGCGGTCATAAAACGCGTGAGACCCTCCATAACACCAAGGCTAGTTTCCCCGGATCCTGGGGAGGTTTTACGAGGAAACAGACGGCCGTGCTCTGGGTGGCATGGGAGATTTCGCAGCATCACTTCCTTAGCCATTTACTTAACATATTACACCCTTTTACCTTTTTGTACGTTACTGAGGAAATTTCAGGCCAATTTAGGGTAAAAGCAGTATAGCACATATCTGGCCAAGACACATCAGGATATACTACCAAGGGAATAAATGTAGTCAGTCCGATTGTGAGTGCATAGGATGAAGGATGTGTTGCGTGCGGTACACTAGACGTATAACTGAGAATTATGTCCCTCTAAGCAGCGTGAGCAGTAATCCCTTCATGCCGCAAGATAAAGGATAATTTTCTAGTTGGTTTGGGGGCTTTCGTAACCCGTCTTCCTAAACCGTACACAGGGTGGCTCATTATGCAAACGCTCCTCTTTGACTCAGTAGGGCGATTCCACATGTGTTGTGGACGACGACTGTGTTGGTGTTTTCAGTATCTACTCTGCATCATTCATTCACTTCCGATTCTCACTGCCACACTAGCAGACTGAGCCGTCCTCGCAGCACAAAGATACTGCCAAGTGAGTTTCCAATAGAGCGCTTAATGGACCATCCTGTATATTGCATTTTACACCCTGATGTTACTGACTCAAACTCTGCCGACACTGAAAAGCCATAAATTACAACAAGATCCTATTGTGTTAAACGTGAAATAAATAGCCAAGGAAGAGGCGCTGCGAAGTCTCTCAGGTCATAGGGGACAGCTCAATCATCTAATCACCCAGCTAACCGTCTTGCAGAATCAGATCGATTTTTGCCAGGAATGTGATCAATAATAAAAGCTAGCAAAATTCGCCCCAGGCAGTGTCTCGCGGCCTACAACCAACTGTGACTTGTTTCTGAGTATAGGTGGCTGAAAACACTTATTCGTTAACATATAATGTGAAGCCTTAGGGTGAAGCAACACTGACAGAACACTGAAAGGGACATTCATCCGAGACGCCACACCATAACACGAGTTCCTGTCATTGTGGGTGACCCGTGTGAGGGAAGGGGGTAGGGGGTGGTCCTGGCACGAGAGGTTGCGGGAGGAGGGGGTTGTGAAGGGGGGAGGGAATGACTAACATGACACAATGACAGAGATTCAGGGTTACACCGCTATGACAAATCACACAGCGACAAATAATATTTTGGACTCATCTCAAAGACAAATTTATCCTACAATAAAAAAAAAAAAGTTTAGCCTGGAAATTTTATAATTCACCTCACAGACTACCATGTGTTAATCTTCTAGTCTCTGGTTCCTTCCTCATTGCATTAAAAAAAAAAAATACCTAAAACCATCAAAATACTTAACACATCCTACCTAACGAAAAGACCATGCTTCATATAAAGTGAAAATTTTAAGTTTATCTTAAGAATCATTTAAGCAGTGAAAAGATGACCTCAAAAGATTAAGAAAAAATACTGAGTGTTTATTCCAGAGCCAAGTGCTGTTGTGTCGAATTGTTTTCCTGAATATTTTCCTCTCGTTTCAGCCGGGCTTTTGTGGTGTTCATTTCGCGTTCATTTCGCCACAACACAGCCGCTTAAAAATGTGACGTGTAATTCCCGCAAACTCTGAGGCTGGACGGAGTTTTTACTCCCATGGGTGGTTTGCTGTGGAGGGCGAGCGAGGTGCAGTAACAGAGGCACCGCTGGTCACGTCTCATTTACCTAACTGTATTGATCACTGTTATCGCTAATGATGCGATTTCTTGTCGTATTTAATCCTCACCTGCCTACTGTAGTAGTCGCTGCTGTTTTTTTTTTTTATATTTCTTTTGAGATAAACGAGACTGGTAACGAAATAAAGTATGCTGGAAAAATAGTGACTTCTTTAATACTTAGCCAGGAGTGAATTTAGCAGAAAACCTACACTCCGTTCAATTTTTTCTGCCCTAGAAGCTCCACCCTCCTTGTAGATGACTGAGATGACTGGTCGATATTACAGCAGGATCATAATACGGTTCTTCGTTACTATCGTTTTTATATTTGTCCTCTAGCGTTACTGGCAACCTCACATCACCCACTCACGGCTCGGCATTCAAGTTGGGGGCGGACTGTAGCATAATCCAGAATACCCCGTCCTTCACACCCACGCAGGACAATCTCGCTCCTCGGTCTAAAATGGTACCTCTAAACACGCACCTCCACAGCCTCACGAACCCATTCAATTAGATGAAGCATTTTAGTTTTATTTTTGGCTGATATTTATTGAGAATTTTACATGGCCAAGGAGAAACTTGAAACTCGAGGGGGGGTGGATGGAGTTTTCGTAAGTACTTCACTATGCGATGTTGCACCATAAGCTGGATAAAACTATGTAGGTAGCAAGAGAGAGAGAGAGAGAGAGAGAGAGAGAGACGTGTTTACAAATTATTTAAGACTGTTTATGAATATGTGCCTTGGTGTATTTTGGTGGAATGGACGGGGGTGGGGTCAGAGTTGATGACAANAGTACTTCACTATGCGATGTTGCACCATAAGCTGGATAAAACTATGTAGGTAGCAAGAGAGAGAGAGAGAGAGAGAGAGAGAGAGAGAGAGATTCACGGTGACTGAAAATAATGAACAGCTACCGAGACGTGTTTACAAATTATTTAAGACTGTTTATGAATATGTGCCTTGGTGTATTTTGGTGGAATGGACGGGGGTGGGGTCAGAGTTGATGACAATGGAACAACTGGAACAATACTGGAGTAAGAGTATGATAGAAAATATCCTATTTGTTTAGGAAAGTAGAACGGTTAGCATACTCTTATGTACTAGTATAAACACAGGAAATTAGGTATACTGTAGACAGATTCCTAAGTATACTAGGATATACAGTAGATATATCAACGTAGGAAGGTACTTCAAGAAACATATGACATAAAAACACAGTGAAATGCGAGGTTTAAACGTCGTACACTAATAACGAATTAAGGTTTTATCAAGAGTTTTACCAAGACTGATAAATCAGTACACGTGACACCGAACACGGAGATAACTGGACTCATCCGAGGCAGTATCAAAGAGTAAAGAAAGGAAAATATGAGCACAAAGTAAAAGATAAAGAATGATTAAAAACGAGCAGAAAAAGTATTCAAGCATTAAGACAGCACGTAAGAAATTAGAGGAAAATATGAGAAAAGAAAAACAGGTTAAATATGAGCCAAGGAAAAACAGGCTAAAGGAGGAATGAAAAAGACGAACAGAGAAAGTTATAAGAACAGGCTGAAAGAGAATGATTTAATAAATGAGCAGAGGGAGGGATAAGCGCCTTAAGATACGGAATAGACTATAAGGAAAGGCTGAAGAAAGATGAGGATATAACAGACAGGCAGAGGAAACTATAAGAACAGGCTGATGGAAGAGCAGATAAGACAGCCGAGCAGAAGAATTTCCTATATAGAGCAGAATAGTATAAAGAAGGCCGATCACACACACAGGCTTCTCACCACATCACATTCTGGGGTCAGGTTTTAGAAGGCATTAAGGACACCAAATCAAGCCACCCCAAACATCAGTCCGCTGCCGATACCTGATTTTCAATAATTTCCCCCAAACCTCCAAAAAGCAATCTTTGGCACTGTGGCGTATCCCTGAACCTACAGAACCGGGAATCGAACTCCAGATCTCCGAAAACGAGTGCATGTCCCTAATCACTCCACCAAGCCACGTCGTAGAGTCATAATCTGGACGCTGATTCACAAACTTTCGATAATTTCCCTGTCGTAACCATGATTTGTTTTTAGCAGGTAAGGCACGGAAAGGAGGGTCCAAAAGTCTACACACGTCTCTTGTCCCTCCTGCAAAATCAGATCATAAGTTACGGCATAAAACTGATCATAACTTTGTTAATCGCAGCCCGGGACTGTTGACCCCAAACTTCTTGTCGCAAAGGATGGGCAGCGAACACTTTCCAGCTGGAGGCACGGAAATCTGAAGTTGGTTTCCTGCTGATGAAGGTCCTGGGTTTTCCACCAGTGGCTGCATGCTCATGGCTGAGTAGTCTATACTATATAATAATAATCTCAGATTATTTTTTAAGAAGACGCACACCGAAGGCTTGGAAAATACTGTTGAAGTTATCATAAGGAGCAACAGATATAAATATTCAGAAGCACTTAATTTCGCCTCCCTTGTCTCAAAAAACCCTTGGCCCCTAGAACGCTACAACGACGGCCTTGCACCACGCACACACCCACACCAACGCACGCCACGACGACCACAGTAACGACAAACATTCTAGGTGATCAACAACCACCGTGCGGAGCCTCAGCGTTCTGCCGCCCACAGCGACTGCTTCACCATCAGCTGGGGTGGATGGGTGTGCGGCTCATCCATCTTTGCCACTGTAACTGTTGATGCAGATGGTCTTCGGATACAAAGAACGAAATTTAAGATCTTTACCATGACGTGCGAGTGAAGGAAGTTATGTCAGTATTAGTCTGTTAATAATATTCGTTTAGTTTTCTTCTTCACACAGGATGCTCCATGCAGCATCTCCAAGTATGTTTTAACAAAGGACTTTTTGAGAGCACCCCTGAAAATGACAATGATATGTCTCTATAATTTCCTGAATGAGAATGAATAGTAGACGGTACATGTTTAGGTTCCAGAATTCGCAAATATACGAAAACTGAAAGTATGGAAGACGTTATACTTTCTAACCTTTTTGCAGCCATGAAACTGGGCTCCAGAACACTGAGGTCCCGTGGTCTATACGAAAATAATAATATATAAAAATACACTGGTCAGCACACGACATCCACACACACGCTGAAATCAACATACCACTTCCTTGCCCTGAACCGCCTTCCATTTCATCAAACACAGGAGGGAAATATAAACCACATTAAAAATCATCATAGTAGCCAAACAGACCTTCTTGACACCTACGCGCTACATATCTAAATCTTTTGAAATTTTTGATGGACTAAGAGAATCAATACATTTACAGTAGTTCAACGATCAAGAGATTAAATTTAGTGACTAATAAGAAAAGTTCTCTGATCTGATCACTATAAAAACAAACTAGAAATTGCAACACTAACTCTTGGCTAAATAAGCTGAGATGGGAGCACACAAAAAACGGAGACACAGTAAGGAAGGGGAAAACGTGGATGTGAACACGTATGGAGGACTGTGGTAATCTCGACGTGGCCAGAGGGTTGTAATAAATACCTCTTCAGTAGACAAGTAACAATGGAATCAGAAGTAAACATGAAAGTGAAATGGTACAGGGAGTAAGCAGTGAGTTAACGGCTGACATAACACTAAACAGTTGGGTATAGTTAATTCAGAAGTATGTATATATAAAAATGGAACTGCAGTGTAAACAGATAATCACAGAAGTAAACACGTGAATCCACTAAAACATTAACACAGGGTTGTGGTTGAGTTAGAGGTATACTGATATGAAACAAGGGAACCTCAATGTTAATTAACCCTCTCACCACGATGGCGTATTTTTAACAGTATTCTTGCTACCTCCAGACGATTTTATTCATCTCAGAAAAGACTGAAGGCAATATCCATCCCCTCCAGTTCGAACAATCTTTCTGAGCACAAAATCGTCCAGAGACATCAAGAATAGAGAACAAACGACGTCCATGGGGTAACAGGGATAAATACAGTGAGAGTGACACAGGTAAACATGGGATTCCACAAAGGGGCTCAGGTAATTTCCAGGTAAATCCTTGGCCGTGTTTACCTCTCGAGTGAGTGCGTCCGCCTCCTGTAGGACTCCTCGCCGCTCCTGCTCGTGTCCTTAACCAGCAGCCTGGCGATCCTACCAAGCCCCCCCGAGGGTGCTCCTGCCCCGGGGACCTTGAGGCTGCCCGGGGACCCTCCAGAGCTGCAGGGGGATATGGCCAGACCCTCGCCATCACCCAGGGAGAGGCGACCAGGGCTACCACGCTCTCCGCCGCCAGACTCTGCAAGGGAAGACAGGAACATTAGTACAGTGATACCAGGAAAATGATAGACAAGTAATAAATATAGAGAAGTTCGGGACATTAAAACAATGATAACAGGAAGGTGATCAAAAGAGTGAATTAGCACAGTGATAGCAGGAAGATGACTGACATGTAATAAATTGGGAGAAGTTTGGGACACAAGAACACTGAGGAGCGGAATGTGATAAAAACATGACAGAGTGAAGACTGGAACGAATAATAAAGTTTAACATAATGATACACAGAAAGGCTACGAACATTAGTACTGACAACACAAAAGTTACAGAAACATAGCAGTGTAAGGACAACACAAAAGTTACAGAAACACAGCAGTGTAAGGGAAGGTGTGAACATTATTAGATTGAGAACCTGAACATTTTTACAGAAGAACACTTGAACGAGAGAACACAAAAAATACAAAAATATGAAAAACATGTTCGAGAGTCTTTCACTGTCGTTATGAATACAGACAAGTGACATCATTTAGCATTGCAGAGACCCCTCCGTGCAAAGGGTTAAACGTAAGGGAAAAATTACACAAATCCATGAGCACATACAATCAATTTATATAGGTAAGCAGACAGATGGTTAGCACACACACACACACACACACACACACACACACACAC
>JAGKTI010009844.1:0-18035 GCA_018397915.1 Birgus latro
GCTAACTCCAGCCCCACCTCCGGCACATAACATGTCTCCCAAATAACAAAACTCCTCCACACACTCAAGGGACTCACCTGCAAGTTCAACCCTCTCATGCCTAACAATCTCTGCCTGCTCTCCCCGACACACCGCACACATGAAATCAGCATTATCTCGCAGTCTACCTCTAATACCACTACATCTCTTGTGCACCCACTTATCACAAACACTGCACAAGATGGAATTACTTCCCACACCCATGTGGCAAACTGCACATGGCCACTCTCCCTCTCCTCTGATTGTACCGCCACCAACCCTAGATATCATCACTTTTGTTTTATCTGCATTTACCCTTAAGCCCTTGTGCCCCATACCATCTCTCCACTTCTTAAATCTTTCCTCAGCCTCCCCTTCATTCTCAGCAATCAACACCAAATCATCAGCATACAACATCTCCCGTGGGAGTCCCTCTCTGAAGTCACGTGAGAGGGCTTCAAGCACCATGATAAACAACAAGGGACTCAAAACTGACCCCTGATGCACACCAACATTCACGGGAAACTCATCACTCAAAGCTCCATTCACCCTTACCTGAGTGTGAGCACCCACGTACATGGCCATAACCACCCTAACCAGCCACTCTTCCAACCCTAGCTTTCTCATTGCCCACTTCACCACCTCTCTAGGGACTCTGTCAAAGGCCTTTTCCAAATCAACAAAAACAAAATACAATTCCCTTTTCTTGCCAATATATTTTTCCTGAAGCTGTCGAACAATGAATATGGCATCAGTGGTCCCCCTGCCTGGCATAAACCCAAACTGCATCTCATTGATATTCACTCTTTCTCTAATCATACCTTCTAGAACTCTCTCCATTACTTTCATTATCTGATCTAAGAGCTTTATACCTCTGTAATTTCCCCTTTCCAGGGCATCACCCTTCCCTTTGTACACATTTACAATTACACTCTTCAGCCAATCATCTGGGACAACACACTCATATATAATCCTATTTATCAGGTCAGTGACTAACCTCACCCCAATATCTCCTGAGGCCTTCAACATTTCGGCAGTCAACCCAGACACACCTGCCGCCTTCCCCACCCGCATCCTGCCTATTGCCTCACTCACAGTAGCAGCATCAATCAAAGGCCAAGGCCCAAACACTGGATCAGCTGGCTCCAAACCTTCCCTATCCCAATCAAACTCCTCATTCAACAACCGGCTATAATGCTCTCTCCATGCATCTTTAATATCCTCACTGTTAACCACTACCCTTCCTTCATCATTCTTCACACACTGCTCGCCTACAATGTCCCGATTATCTCTCTTCATCTGATTTGCCACCCTAAAAACCATATTTTTCCTTCCTTCATGATTTAGATTATCAAGTAAAAGTCTCTGTGACTCAGACTTCGCCCTGTATACCTCTCTTCTAGCCCTGTGCTTGGCAGCCAAGTACTCCTCCCTGTTACCACCCTTCTTCCATTCCCGGAAAAGCCTTCTCTTCTCCTTAACTGCGGCTTCTACACCCTCATCCCACCACCAAGATACTTTATGTCTTGGTGGGCCTCTTGTCCAACCACATACTGCATCGGTAACTCTCAAGAGGTTGTTCTTAAGGGCTCCATACTGTTCATTAACGTCTCTATCTTTGGCTTCCTGTTCAGCCACCACTCTCCTCATCTCACTATAAAAGGCATCCCTAACTGATTCGTTTCTCAGCTTCCATATTTTCCTCCTAGGTACATATGTCATCCTTCTCATCACTCGTTCCTTAAGCACCATGTCACAAATCAACAGTTTGTGCTGCTGAACACACTCCTCACTTCCTATAACTTTAACATCCCTCACTAATCTCCTATCAACCCTCCTTACCAGAAAATAATCTATCTGGCTACTATTTCCCCCGGACTCGTACGTAATCAATCTACTCACTCTTTTTCTAAAATGTGTGTTGCACACAATCATGTCCATAGCCTCCCCAAACTCGAGTATTCTTTCCCCTTCCGCATTCCTCACACCATATGCACATCCTCCATGGACTCCTTCATAACCCTGAGCTGCTTCACCAACATGACCATTTAAATCCCCTCCCAGAACCACCACCTCATCGTCACCCATACCACTTACTACGCGTATTAAATCATCCCAAAATCTATCCTTCTCTGCGTAATCCAATCCTACCTGCGGAGCATATGCTGATATGACTGAAACCAACCTCTGCCCGACCAAAATTTTCACTACTATTATCCTATCACTTACTCTCATGACATTCATAACATACTCCACCCATTTCTCCGCAACCAACACCCCCACACCCCCATATCCGTCAGTTCCCCCCTGCCAAAACAACTTATAGTAGCAATCCTTCCCAGCAATCCTTCTGGCTGATCCACCCCTGTACCGGACTTCCTGCAGACATGCCACATCCACCCACCTCCTACTAAATGCCTCAACAACTTCCCCTGCTCTTCCTCTCAAACTTCCCACATTCCACGAACCCACCCTAAACCCCCTGGGTGATTTGCTGTCATCAGGCTTGCTTTGGTGCTTGTTTTTCTTCATAGTCATATCTAAGACATATACAGTACAGTACAGTAGGATCTTGCCAGTAACGTCTAATTGGTGCCAGAAAATGTCACCAATTAGACTTGGAGGGGGAGGCGGCTGGTGAGTCAGGTGGGGCAGTGGAGGTGGAGGGGATGGCGGCGGGCAACTCAGGTGAGGTGGTGAGAGGAGGATCCTCCATCCCCTCCTCGCTACTGCTCACATTTTCGGCAATTTCCTTCACCCCTTCTTTTTATAATTTCCATAACAAGATGAGGAATGAAACAGACAAACAAGAAGAGGTGAAGGAAATTGCCAAAAATGTGAGCAGCAGTGAGGAAGAGATGGAGGATCTTCTCCTCACCACCTCCCCTGACTCTCCCGCTGCCGTCCCCTCCATCTCCACTGGTTTGTAGTATAACAACTCGACATTTGTGAAACAACCGTTATTCACGTGAATCCAAACTTTATTATAGAAACGGGTGATGAAGGTGGCGTGTGGTGGAGAGGCAGGTAGCGCACTTGGGGTTTACACTGGGAAACACCGGTTTTTCTCCTGGTGCCTCGCGTCGTGTGGGTTGACTTGCGTACTCTGGTTAGTATCATATAAAAAATAATAAAAAATATAAAAAAATAGGTCCTCGCACACTAGGCGTGTCACGTACTAGGAACTCGCATACTAGGAGGATGTACTGTATATCGATTCACAACATAAGTAAATAATTCTGCATGACAAATACAGTATTTATACATATATTGAAATGTATAACTGAAGAAAAAACATTATGATAATATAAAAAAATGGATATGGGGGAGATATGGGTGGGAGGAGACAGTGAGAGAAGGATCCAGTGTGGCAGAGGAAGGTGGAGAGATGGCCAAGGGGGTGGGGGGGCTCCCACCACATCTGGGGGGACCAGTCATGCCAGATACCATCAGATATTGTTGTTCCAGTTTGCTAGCTTCCATTTACATCATCAAAGAGGCATGGCAACCTCTCCTCAGTTTTTTGTGGCTTCTACTAAATCGATGTGGATCAGACTGAACGTACCTTGTCTGAAAAACATCGATCAGTGATGAACGGACTTTAGGGGCTAAGAAAAAATCATCCTACACCTGGCTAATTCACAGAGACGACTGAGGTATGCCTGCCTCGGGTGGGAGGACTCTTTCCCAAACCTTTGGTAACGAGATCAAGCGGCGGTCACTTCAAACTGTGCCGCAAAAATAATTGCGGTTCGTACTAACACCCGGCTGCCTACTGCCACCCCTTTTGTGTCAGTCCATACTGACACCCAGCAGTTAGGGGTTAAAAGTCATCTTTGATGAAAATATGTTTAATTACAGTATTTTCATTTGTTTATTTTTTCCAACGGTGGACCAAAGCTGTGGAATTTAAGTGCATTATGACTAAACTATGATTGCTGTTGGCTTTGTAGTAAACATACCCATATGTCAGTACACTCTTTTTCATATCAAGGGAGTATTATTGGTAGTTGTAGATCAACCCTGGTCTGTCTGATTGAGCAGACCCATCAACTGCAGGCAAGCATTCAGTCTTGCAGCGCAAGTCCATGCAGTGAACTGATGTTGCCATGTGGTGTGCAGCACCTTGCTGTGATGAGTTGCAGGGAAGTGTGTGGAGGTTTGGTTCCTGGATGGATGCCACCTTTGTGTATCTTCACCCAGATAACAGGGGCACTATAAAAGACTCCACATTACCCCATTATTTGGTTATATGGGTACCACTCAGTGTTGTAAATTGTTTCCTGGGTTACAGCAGGACACTATTAGGCTTGTCACAGGGAAGAAGTAGGCAGCATAACATCAAGTGAGTGGATAATGGTCACCACCATGTATCATTGGAATAAAACTAAATACAATGAGGCCTCAGTATGATAGACTGATTGGGAGAAAAGGCAGACAGTATATCTGGTAGTTGGTTATAGGAGGCCCTGCACGCCGCAAGGGGCAGAGCGCCATACCAGATGAAACCTGATCTTCTCCACCATCTGCTCCCACAAACACTGCACAAAGTCGCTTTGCTCACTTCAGACTTTCACCCTTACTACATTTATTAGAAATGAGCGAAGTGATTTCATGCAGTCATAGGGTAGTGTTTGAGAGAGCAGATAGTGGAGAAGAACAGGTTTCAGCTGGTATGGCGCTTTGCCCCTTGTGGCATGCAGGGCCTCATATAAGACGTTCTATAGGTAGCCGCTGTACGGGACCTAGGGTTGTCATACGAAAATGGCCCAGTAGGTACCCTACGTAAGACAAGTTATAAGACATCAGTAAATATGTATTGTGTGGGTTTGGCCTGTGAGCTTTGCTATATAATAGATCAATAAATAATGAAAAGAAGAGGAAATACTGGTCCTGGGTTCAGTACTGAACATATTTGTAGGGTAGGTCAACAGATGCTTCCAATAGAGGACCTTGTTTGATGTAAAAAAATTTGTTCAGTAAGGTAAAAAAAAATTGTTCAGTAGGGTCAGGGGGCCTATTATATTCGAAGTTCGGTATAAATGGGTCCGTTAAGTGAGGTCTCATTGTATTTGATAGCATTAGAAAACTGATGTGAGAGGTCTGAACATTGAGGATAGAGTTGTGAGAGGGAGACTGAAAAATACTTGAGATGAGGTCATAGTCTTTGACCTCAGGGATAAGTGACTGAACAGAGTGATTGCTAGAGATCAAGCAGTATGGGGAGCTACCATAACTTGACCAAGGCCAGTGCATTAATGATATTAGAGCCTGTATAAATGAAACACATGAAATGATTTTGCTCACCATACAAAGGACAAGAAATCCCAATGCTGCAGTTGAGTCAAAGAATATCACTTGTATAACTCATGCTTCCTAGAAATGAAGTATTGTTACACATCTTTTACCAGAATGAATAATATATATACTGTGTATCAGGGATCAAGGTGCATCGACATGGTAATAGTATTTCCGTTTGTCTATACAGACAGGTACTTCTGAAGAATAAGTTTTTTAGATCATTCCCAGTCGTAAATAGTCTTTGAACATGCACCTGATTAGTTATGTAACTGTGGATATGTGGAGTTTATGAGTGATTGGTACAGAATGTTATATACAGTATATTTGTACTGTATTAAACTCTCAATTATCCAGCATAATTCAGCCAGACCTTACACCGGTTAAAGTAAATTGCCGGATAAGCATAAAATAATGTGAAGTAGTGATACATGACAGTAATACAGTACCAGTTGGCTACCGTTTACGAGCCGGTTGATACGTCTCAATGCTGGGTATTGCCTTGAACCGCTGGGTACGTTCCGTTTTGGTGCCGGATATTGCTTTAATAGAGCTGAGCCAGCAGCGTCAGATATTGCATTGGGCCAGATTGCAACAACGGATAATTGAGAGAACTGTAACTCCTTCAACATGGTGAAATTTGTTTTTATTGCTATCTCCAGACAGTTTTATTTACCAAAGGATAAACTTTTTTTATTTTAGAGAGGATAGATATACAAGCATACCTTTGTTATATGATTACCTGGTATATGATCATTCACTTGTACAGTCAGTAAGAATTTCTAAGACCTTTTTTTGGTTATGATTGTTTTTTCTTGCTGATACAATCGCTGCAGTGCCAAGTTTCTTTTATATAATCGTTTTGTCTTATACAGTTGCAAGTGCTGAAAATCGTTATACAGTTTAATCTATTTTTGGAAACTCATCCCAGTTGTTAAGGAGGGCGTGCTGTAGTCTTATTAATGCCACCATTGCTGAAGGTCATACTTAATATGAATTAAATTGTCAAGTGACAACAGAAAAAAAACATACAGTATATTATCAGTGAAGGTGTTAAACAGGTGCACAGTACATTTGGTCAGAAAAGTATCTTCACCCAGGCAATTGATGTTTTTACAATGAGCGTTGTTGCTGTTTGTGTTTTTTTCCAAATCCGAATATTTCTGAATGGATAGTGTATTTCATTTATTGTTTAAAGTTCCATTGTCATAGCTGTATTACTGAAAATAACAGGAATTCATGTACTTGAGATGTTACAGAAGAATGTTTTCAAAGATCTCACCCCTTGTATCAAAATGTTAAGGCAGAAAATGTTAAAATATTTATTCGAGCAGCTGTACACTTTGTATACGGTAGTTTATTATGTATTGTATGTTCCGGCTGGTTGTTTCCACAGTGTTAAATGATGAATAACTGCTGCCGACAGTGTCAGAATGGAACTAGACATAATTCATTCACTGATTGTCAAAATGACAGTGTGTGACAGCGTGCCCAAGGCGGCCATTTTACTGTTTATCGTACCTGGTACTGTGACAATTTTCCAGTATAGCTGGAGAATGGGAAAATAAAATAAAATAAAATAAATGATTAAATATACGCAATTTTTTATTCTTTTCAATGAAAAAGTCACCAACCCTGATCTTGGCCTCATAATTCCTCTCAAGTTTGGTAAAGCATAGCATACATGCATGCATGCACACATGCACATGCACACAGACTTAAATCCCTGAAAAGGCTGAAATTAAATTATTTTATATCATCATCATCATCATCTCAGCTTTAATTCCCATCTGAAAGATGGGGTGAGGTAGGAACCAGAAAAAATACTAGAGGCATCTTTTCTGAGCAAGTACAGGTTTGGTTCTGATACCCATTATGTAAATACTTACTGTACTTAAATTTGCTCATTTTTTGAACGCATATTATATGAACAAATCGTAAAACAAATGAGTTAGAGAGTCCATTCAGATCAAAGTAACAACTGTAACTGGATTCAGAATCTAATAGAACAGTTGTTTGTATGTAGATGGTAGTTTGCTGCCCATCTTTTGGTGGTTGCTCACCATTCTTTTTACTTCCTTTGGGCTGTGAAATAATTTTAAAAGCCTTAATGAAATATCTGGGAAAGGAGTCAAGTACATGCATGGTAGTTTTTAGTTCAATCAGCCTCAGTCAGCCCAGAAATAAGGGTGTGAGGAACAGACCACAGTCACTGGTAAGAAGAATTAGATCACAACCTTTGCCAAGAATAAGAAAAAATAAAACAATATATTTTCCCTCTGGGAAATGTGAAAAGTGGAAGAACTGTCAACAGTATTTTCAGAGCCATAATCATTCATACATCATCCAACTTTCAAAATATTGGGCCTTACCTCATAAACAATTACCCTTTGCGCCATTGATATACCATTATTTGATTTTCTCATAGATGTACTTTGCATGTAATTGTTGGGCCAAGTCATTTTGTCAGCTACTAAGTTAAAAGCAGGTGCCATATCCTTGTTTTGTATATATGTACATAATTCATCACTAGCCAGTTCCTCAGCTTCATCAAGGTCCATCCACCTTTTTGGTCTATAATCCCTTCTCTCACCATTATACTAGTATCACATATACCCTTTTCACCATATTTGTATCAGTTCTCTGTTTGACCATGCTTTACAGGTACATGCTCTTCGACCGTTTATTCAATAGACATCTTTCATGAAAAATGCTGTTTCTTTTCACATAATCAGCCCACACACATTCCTTAACAAACCCATTTCCACTGTTCGTGCTTTAATTTGTTTACACTTTCACGCTGATGTTGCGACAGAAATTTCTTACCAGTATGGGGATTAACACCTGAAGGCAATACTCTTGCAGCCTTCGTGCTCAGTTCTCGATTTTATATGAAGGTCTTCGTAGTATCAGCCACCTCTCCCTGAGAACCCTTGTCACATGATCCTGTGTACATAATTCATCAAACCATTTCAATCCTGTCAGCTGTCTAGTTTCATCAGCTTCCATACCTTACTCTCTTACGCTCTCATTACCGTATCCATACATCTTGCCCTACGATACCTCCTCCCACTTTCAAACTCACGCACATATACCCGTTTCACAGTTTTTATCACTTTATGGACATTATTCTCTCCATGTGATTTTACCATTTACACAGACTTCTGTCATGTCATCATCTGACTACTTTCACAAATTGCATTATTTCTTAGTCTGTTTGCTCTGCACATCTCACACACATTCTTTAATGTTCCCATTTATACTGCTTTTACTGTTTTTATTGTCTTGCTGTACCAAAGTCTCATACCCATATAGCACCATATACAATATACATAAATCCTTCTTTATCCTTTCACTGTTAACCTTGTCATAGTGTTTCCAAGTCCATAAGCACCATAAGTACTGTACTGTTTTCATTTCCTCTTTTCATATGTATCATAACTGCCTGGTATTTTATCCACAAATCTTCCCCTCCAAAAACCACTACATTGATTAAAAATATTTGAAATACAGTGGCTGCCATAGTTTAGCTGGTTAGAGTGCACACACTGGGCTTAGAGGGTTTAGTATCAATCCCACGAGTGTGTTATTGGCTGAAAAACAGGAAGAGCATCCACTCAAAAAGTGCTGCATGGTCCAGCAAAGCTCTAAATAGGTGTGGTGCCCTAGTCACTCAAGAGGAGAGTGTATAACATGAAACAGCATTATTACAGTTTGATGTCAGACACTGTTTATGTTGATGAAAATGTTTTAGCAGCAGCAGCAGC
This sequence comes from Birgus latro, assembly GCA_018397915.1. NCBI lineage: Eukaryota > Metazoa > Arthropoda > Malacostraca > Decapoda > Coenobitidae > Birgus > Birgus latro. The sequence continues at coordinate 9,084 of JAGKTI010009844.1, forward strand.
ATCTTTGATGGCCTTCTTCCTTCTGAGAATACCCTGACAGTGTCCATGACAGAAACTTAAATATGTTTCACATACTGTACTTTCATAGTTATACATCTTCGTTTTCCTTCTCTTTCTCACTACTAATGTTTTTCTACTCATTTCTGCATACCAGATTTTGATATCTTCCTCCAACACAACCTTTTTCATTTTCATAGACTTTTTTTGGTACTCTGTCAGTATCCATTCTTTTCCATACATTTCAATGTATTTATTGTTATCCATTCAGCAATGCCACATTTTACCAAATTCCAGTCCTTGTAAATATTTTTATTACTTCTCATGATGCAGCCAGCTTGTGTCTGTTACTGTACTGAGGAAACATTTCAAAAGCCTGAAGCCGACAGAGATTTCTGTCATTCACAATACAGGCTTTGCTCTTATATGATCATCAGATGAGTACATTTATGCAATATTTTCATCTCCAGACTGTTCATCCTCTCCAAAATACTGTACTACAGTACTAACTTATAAAACTTTTTTTACCCAGAAGTGATCACAATTACGCTTGACACTCAATTTTACCTTCCGTGTAAATGTCTCCCGGATACCTAAAACTAACTGCCTCCACCAGTAACTGACCATCCGTGTGTAGTCCATGTGGAAAACATTGGTGCAAAATGGTTGAGACATGAAACAGTGCACAAGTATTTTCAAACGTCTAATGATGTTTATTGAGTGGCTTGGAATATTTGAAGTAATAAGTCTGGCATCAGGTCGATTTATGTGGGAAATGTTTCAGATGTGAATGATTTGTGACAGTTAGGCCCAGGCCATAAGTAAGGAGAGGATATGACATTGTTACTGCAGATGCAAGCATCACTTATAGGGTGGTAGCAAACCCTTTCTTTGTGCCTTGATGCTGGTCAAAAAAATTTGTGTCAGCAGTCCAAGGCATTGATCTCCACAAACAGTATTTAAGTCCCATTCAGCATATTTCATATAAAATTGTATTCTTTTCTCTTTGGTTGGCTGCTAGGTGTGGTTTCTTTAGTGCATGAGAACTATTGTACCCAAGATAGTCTTGGATATACTGTATTGTTGCACACAACTCGGAGACAGATTAACAAGCAAATGTGTTTTTTCGTTTCTCCCTTCGTTTGCTTTGCTGTAAGAGAACTGACGATCAACTGCTTCATGATGATTGTCAGGGTTATTGTGGACAGTAATCTGGGTCTACCAGGTAGAGGAAGGAAGCAGGAAGTTTTCATTTTGAATTTTCACACCTGTCATAGTTACTGTGTTCACTGACTGAAGGCTTTGCTTTAAATAAAGCAAGTACAGTTGCAATTTTCCCTTTAATTATATTTTTCATTGTTAACTGCAAGATGTACAACACTGTAATGAGTTTAACACACACATTTCATGAAAAAAATGACTGATGTGTATGGCAACAGTAACTGTGGCCTTAGGTTAGCTGATATGAATCATTCATGTGTGGAATATTTTCCAGAGACATCAGCCTAATGCTAGATATATGACTTCAGATATCACATGTGTACATTTGAAATGATTTATGCATCGTCGGCCATCTCGTGTTAGTGATTTATGCAGCCGCTGTACTCGGCAGTACACCAAGCTTTCTCTGTCTTATAATGAGAACTAAAACTCATGTCATATTTTTAAATTTCAAACATCATCGTTTTCACTTAATTTTCATTCACATTGGGTGTTTTTCTTGTACATACCATCACAAACTCACTTTCAGCTTTCTTCATTTTCCACTAATTAGCACCAGCATTAGAGTACAGACATGTCTGCAGTTTCCTTGTGCTCCCTTGTGCTTGCAGGTTAGCTCCTCAGTCTACTCTCCTCATGTTAACTCCTTAACTGCCTCATCTATGTTCTGTGGATCACAAAAGTATCAGTGTACTGGGGGCCGATGCCTACGGAAAACATTTGAACAACTGTTGATGTTTATCAACGTCTCATTGTACGTGAACAGTGTCATTTTATATAAACATAACATTTACTATATGTTTGCAAGAGAATGTTGCTAGCTGGTGATATGACACCTCTCAACAGCAGGGCCACCAAGTGTAGTATGTGAGACACTAGTTTTTCAGTGACCTTCGTTTAGTGGTGCAAAATGTTTCACGCATATTGTGCACCGATACTTTTGTGACTCATAGTACATATTAAACAACCAGGGATTCATTACACATCGATCTCACACTAATCCAGCATTAATTCTGAATGTTTCCCTAAGTTTCTTCCTTATCTCCACACTTGCACTACTACAACTCACTGGTGCAGTACTCAGAACCTGCATTTCCTCGAGTTCAACATTTAGTATAGTTTCTTAATCCTTTCAGGTTGATCCTTTGGATGGTATTTATCTCCCTTGAACCATTGTTTATGACCAGTGTAAATTGTACCTCATAAGGTTTGCAGCTTGGCCCGTTCAGTCGTCCATTGTGCCTCGTATAAGGTCTGCAGCTCAGCAAGGGTTAATCTTAGAAATATAATTCTCAGCTACTATCCTTGGTGTAGATATGAGGTCTGTAAAACCCCTACCCTTTTCAAACCCACCTACTTTCTCAGCAGTCTTACACTCTGCTACTTTTCCCAATATATAAACAAACCATCACTGGCTTTTCTTTTTTCTTTTTTCTTTTTCTTTTTTTCCCCCAGCACGGTCAAGTATCTTGTGATAAGCTGCATACCGTACTTTGTTTATTATGCTGACTCCACCCTCCTGTACTGTAATGTTGCTGCACCACTTCCACCCACACTTGCAAATTTATTTTGCTTCCGTATGTTAATTTCTGTTCTGAATAGCCGTGGATCTCTTTAATACTGATTAGAGTGAACATTACTTCTTACTTCACTGTCTTGCCGTAGAAATGTAGTGGTGAAATTCACTTACATCCTGAGGTAAACCTAATTTATCTTTCACCATAATCAGCATCAGCATCTTTAATCTTTATTCATAGCTAAATATTGGATTCCAGACACAAGAAAGGAGAAAGCATTGTGTGACAACATTGTGTTTAGTGAAATGGGCCCCTCAGTCATTTAAATATTATTCAAGTTCTTGGAATCCACTGTAAATTTTTCCTTTGTACTGTACATGTGATTCAGGTACACAGACTACCTTGTTACTATGGGGATGCCAGTTCCTTGACATGACCTTCTTTTGTTTATTTCACTCAACCATTTCATATTCCTTGTCAGTTTATTAGCATCATCAACTGCCATATCTCACTTTTTGTGCACTTGTTTAAGCGTACACCTTATTGGCTTACCACACATCCTCACACCTTCATACTCACTCGCATCTAAGTGCTTCACCATCTGTTTATATCAGATCTCTTCATATGACCATACCATCATGCCCACACATACCCATATCACCATCCCACCCTCTTCATCTTCTCCATATGACCATACCATCTAAGCAAACTCACTGCTACCCTGTTATCAACAGACTTCAGTACTTTACATCTTTCATGAATTACTTTGTTTTTCATCCTGTCAGTCAATCAGTCAAATAATGCCATGCCTCTTCCTTTAAGGAATTTAATTGTTTAGGCTGGTCATGGTGTAGCTGATGTTGTCTGTGAACTGAAAGCAAATCCAAATACCAAAACCAGCTCAGGGTTGTTCGGCCAGACTGCCTAGAGAACAACTAGTACTACCAAAACCAGCTTATTGCTTCGTAGTGTTGCTGGAAACTGTTAGGCACAAAGAGATCTAAGGTTTGTCATTAAGAAGTGCAACAGTGTGGGAGGCTTAGCTTGAACTTTGACTCTTATTTCCTCTCTCTCTCTCTCTCTCTCTCTCTCTCTCTCTCTCTCTCTCATTAAAGCCCTTCCCTGAACTGCAATTATCACCTCACTTCCTTGTCAATGTCTTCACCTGACTCCATCCTTCCTTGCTATGACTGACCCCCCACTCACACACACACACACACTCAATTTCTTTTCTATCTGCGGATTTTTTGTAAGTAGATCCTTCGTATGTACGGGTCTGACTGTATATGTAAACAGTTGTGGTGACAATTACAACTCGGACAGATGCTGTTTCAATAAAAACCAATGACAGCATTCCAAACAAATACATACTTGGGTCAGTTATGATAAGAAAATCACAAATTTCAACATGAATTTTTCCTCAGTGACATGATATAGATTTTTTAATGCCTCGCTCTCAGTAGACACTGTAGAAACTTTTTCTGTCCAGATTCATAAACTTCAGTGTTTAAGCTTTAAAATGGTACTGTATATGATTTTTATATTTTTCATCAGTTCTGAGATTGACACTAAAGGTTGACATTTTCATGGAATGACCCACCAAAGTCTCACATTCATACATTAATGTGTACACTAGCATACTTTCAAGCAATCCTCTTGCAGTCTTCCGTTTTACGTTAAAGCATCTAGCACTGGCCGTGTTTCTTTCCTGAGCCACTTTACTCTCCATTTCCTTTTCGTGCTTATCTATCTTTTTCAGTTAATGCACAGAGGTACATTACTTATATTCATGTACTAGTTCAACACTCAGCACTTGGCACCTCTGTTATTTACATTACTTTACAGTTAAAATTTTCCTGATCATCCAGTGTCGCAAAAAGCTGCTTAATGATATCCAGATTTTTTTTTTTCTCAATTAGTTCTGCTTAGTACAGTGCTAGAGCATTTTTTATGAAGAATTTGATAATGTAAGCAATTCAGTGATCATGAATATTTGATATCCAAAGTATTGTGATGATAATTTTATTTACTTATTAGAGACCATTTTTGGATAACTTTAGCTTTGTTAAGATGTACTATTGTAAGGGTGGTACAGTAGTACTTAATACCAGTCAAAACTGAATGGAATGCTTTTTTGTTTGGATTGTCTGTTTACCGTTAGTTTATGTGATGGATTTTTTTTTTTTTTTATAACAAAGCACTGTAGATGTGTTTAATTTGGGGGAGGTTTTGCCCTTCATTTTGTAATGCGAATCTTCAGTACAGTTATGGTGAACCAACAGTGATGATTTTTATTCTTCTTGAAGGGAGGAAAGTACATAATCATTGTGTATTTAATTTCTGTGTTGCAGGCTGGCAGGGAAAATGAGTTTTAAAACCTCATCTATATTTGATGTATTTGGACAGACTTGAAAAGGTGTATGAACAACTATGCAGTGCATTTATGTGCATAGTTGTGTTTTCCTAGTAATTTATTCAGTATTTTTAAATAATCCAGTAGCAGTGTTGCATTTTAATGTTGAATGATAAGTTGTAATTTGGTAAAATATGTATGTTTGTATTTATAGTTGTGCTGAATGTCAGTTTTGTGTATTTGAAAGCAGTAAGAGGAGCTTGCCATTATATTGTCTGATTTATGTTCTTTTTATTTATGCTGTACACAGTTGTACTGTTTTGTTGTTGTTGATTATATGTTGTGTCATCATTTGCCACATGTGAATAGCTACAAGCAATATAGCCTTTATACACACGTAATACTGTGTGTCAGATTATGCATCTGTGCTTTATCATTACTGTCTACTTGACTTGAATATTGCTTTGACCTTTTGAAATGTTTTACACATATGTTTCAAGCAGTTTCATATCTTTCACATCATAGGAGAGAGAAGATATCTCTGGAGCTTTCTTTGTCATCTGATTTATATCCCAGTAAAGATCTTACTACACTATCATTTATTAGTAAAAGTAACTGCATAATGATGCTAACAAAGTTAATACAGGTGTACAGCAAAAAGGTTAATGCTTCAAATTACAGTATATGTTGTGTTTTTTATATGGGGTCCATGATGTAGAAAACCTGATGACTATGTTAGAACATGATGCTTTTTTTGTCAAGTTGTTTGTGTTGCAGAGATAGAAATGATATCAGCAGGTTGAGTGTAAAAATGTGGACTAACTCTGGGAGTTGTATACAGTAGGACACATTGTCTTATTAATTACTTATTATAATCAGTGAAGTAATAGCAGTATGTTTATATTACTGTATATGGCACTGGGGGGGAGGAAATCATGGCACTGTTATTTGGTTTCAGAGTAAGAGCCTGATTAACCAGATAGAGAGAATAATCTGTATTCAGAGTTATACAAGTAATTGTTTTCCATTCCATAATGTATAAGTAATTTTAATTACAAGCATTTCAACAAAAGCAGGTACATAAATATAGCAATATGGTATACATAATGTGGTTACTGAGTAATTTATGGTATCAGCATGTCTCTTGCCACTCCTAGACTCAGGCCACCAATTAGCATGTTGTTAGGCCCTTTCAAGCATTAAAGTATTACTTGGGAATAGTACACTTCTGTAAATATCCACATAGTTATTACATATGTCAGTGCAGAAGCTAGGTGAGACTGTATTATTACTGGCATTTTTTTCATTCATTCATTCATCATCTAATGTTTTGATATTAATAATTGAATGAACAAGTCCTCTCTTCTTTACAGTACAAACTGAAATCCAAAAATCCAGTTGTTGAAAACCATTCTTTTTCCAAATTATTTTTTGTTGTGAGAGAGGGGTGTTGTTGCCTGTCTTCACACAATCAGTGTACTGTACATTTATTAAAAAAAAAAAATGTAAATATGTATAAGAACAGATGATAATCACTATTATAGTACACTCTTTTTTCATGCTTGGGATGCATTTTTTAAAATCGTTTGTATAATGAGGCTGTGGTCAGCCACCAAACATAAGTCTAAAATTAAATCCCAACTTGCCTAAACTGGTAGTTATTTCATTTCACTGCACTTGCTGCTTGAACTCCAACACCACACTATTGTTCCATCACTGACACTAACACATCCAATAACGACCAAGTTCAAATGCCATCTTACAATAAACAAATAACTGCAGACTTGGCTGTTGGTGATCTTCTATCTGTCTATTGCCAGATGCCTCAATCCCGAACGGAGTGGCCACAAACAAATCGCCTCCATGTCACTCTGTCCCCTGCCATTTCACTACCACGCTCCCAACTCGCACCCCCCTCTCTCATATACCTCACCACTCCATCCCTCCATCTCATCCTCGGCCTCCCCCTCCCTCTCGCCCCCTCCACCTCACTCACATACACTCTCCTCGTCAATCTTTCACTCTCCATCCTCTCCACATGCCCAAACCACCTTAACGTGTTTCTCCTAACGCTTCCCATCACGTCCTCAACCACACCACAATGCTCCTTCACTTCCTCATTTGTTAGTCTGTCTCTCCATGTGACTCCACATGCTCCTCTCAAATAACTCATTTCCACTGCTCTCACTCTTGACTTCTGTCCTTCCAACAGGGTCCAAGCTTCACTTCCATATGTCAGAGTTGGTATCACAATACTGTCATGTAACAACTTTTTCACTTCCATGCTCACCTCCCTGTTTCTTATCACTGCTTTCAACGAACCAGCAACCTTCCTTCCCTGCTGTACCCTTTCGAGCACTTCACCCTCCAGACTACCATCCTTACTCATCACACTGCCCAAGTACTTAAATTCACTCACATTCTCCATTTCCTTCCCATCCAATCTCACTGTACACTCACTGGCTTCACTTCTCTCGAAGACCATCACTTTACTCTTCCCCACATTCACCTTTAGATTCCGTTTCTTACACACTCTCCCAAACTCATCTACCAAGCCTTGCAGCTCCCTTTCGTCTTCACTCAACAACACAGTATCATCAGTAAACAACAGTACAGGGAGTTTCCAAACACTGCCCTCTCTCACTAGGGCCGCTCCAACATCCACTGCCCGACCCTGTATCTCTTTAATAACCCCATCCATATACAGATTGAACAACCATGGAGACATCCTTGTTTCAATCCAACCTTCAAATGGAAAGATTCACTCAGTTTGCCATCCACACGCACTGCAGCCTTAGCACCCTCATACATACTCTTCACTGCCTTCAACAACTTCCCATCCACTCCGTATATTCTTAATACCTTCCACAAACCTTGTCTATCCACCCTGTCATATGCTTTCTCCAGATCCATGAAGGCTGCATACAACTTCTTGCCCTTCTCTAGAAACTTCTCCACTAAGGATCTAAGAATGAATATCTGGTCTACACAACCTCTTCCCTTCCTAAAACCTCTTTGTTCTTCTCCAACTAATTCCTCAGTAATTTCCCTAACTCTGTCAATAAGTATCCTACCATATATTTTTCCTATTACACTGAGAAGGCAAATGCCCCTATGATTACCACACACTGCTTTTCCCCCTTTTCCTTTGTACAGAGGAATAATTATACCTGACTTCCAGTCCTCCAGGACTCTACCCTCCTCCCAAGCCAATCTGCACACCTTTCACATCCATTCTATTACTATCTCTCCCCCATGCTTCAGCATTTCACCACACATTCCATCAATTCCTGGGGCTTTCCCCATTTTAACTTTCTTCATTGCTTCCACCACTTCCATCCTGGTGATTTCTTCCTCTCTTCTCAAAAACCCTCCTTCTCCCTGCCATTCCCCAGCCACTTATACTTGCATTACTTTCATTCTCTATGTTCAACAGTTCATTAAAGTGTTCTCTCCATCTGTTTACTTTTTCTCCCTTCTCCACTAGTAATCTACCATTTTTATCTTTCACACCCCCACTGACTTCGTTGGCACCCTGTCTAGCTCTCTTTACCTCCTTCCAGAACATTTTCTTACATTCCCTCCACTTTGCACTCAAATTCCTTCCAAATTCCTCATCCACTCTCTTCTTACTCTCTCTTACTAATCTTTTCACCTCTCTCCTCCTCTCTACATATAACTCTCTCGTCCATCTCTCAGCTTCTTCGACGCCCCTGTTCCTCATCCACTAATTATATGCTTTCTTCTTTTGTGCCACAGCCTCTTTCACCTCTTCAGTCCACCATGCTGTTCCCTGAACCCCCTTTCGTCTTCTCTTCACCCCACACACCACCTCACATGCTGCACAGATTTCTTCTGTGAATA
>JAGKTI010009845.1:0-13769 GCA_018397915.1 Birgus latro
CTTACCTCATTCCCCTCCCCTTCCTTCCCCTCTTACCTCATTCCCCTTCCCTTCCTTCCCCTCTTACCTCAATCCTCTCCCCTTCCTTCCCCTCTTATCTCATTCCCCTCCCCTTCCTTCCCCTCTTACCTAATTCCCCTCCCCTCTTTCCTCACTCCCCTCCCCTCCCTTTCTTACTACCAACCCTCTCCTATCCTCTTACCTCACTCCCCTCCCCTGCCCTTCCCTCGCTTTCCCTCCCTTCTTACCCCACTCCCCTTCCCTTCCCTCCCTTTCCCTCCTGCCTTACCTCACTCTCCTCCCCTTTCTTTTTACCTTACTACCAACCTCTCTCCTATCCTCTTACCTCACTCCCCTCTCCTCTTTTCCCGTCTTCTCTCCCTCCTTTACCTTTCAGAGGAGTACAAAAGAGTAGAAAGGAAAGAAAGCAGCAGCAGACGTGTTGGTTCGTTCGAAGCTGTTTGTTAAAGGGAGAAATATACTTGACAAAACTCTTCTGAGTTAAAGACAAGTCGAGAAAAGCAGGAAGGCTTTACTTTCCCTCCCTTCCTCTCTGCCACCCCTACCTCTCCTATCCCTCCCCTAACCACTTATCTCCATTCCGTCTCCCCTAATCACTTACCTTCCTTTCCACTTCTCTCTTAACCACTTACTCACTCCTCTCCTTTCCCTTACCCTCTTACCTCAGACCCCTCTCATTCCATCCCCTCCTCTCCTGCGTTAGGAAGACTGAGAGAGTGTACCGAAATATGACAAAAAACAACACCTAGATAAAGAAATAATGCGTACGAGGAACGTTTAACAGAGTTAACTGTTTACCGTTGATAAGGGCTGAGACTATGAGGGATTTATTAGTAAATACAAAACCTCCAGGGACATGATTATATGGTCTGCAAAAATGCTTCACAATAGATCGGTCCAGTTGTAATGTTACGTTTCATGTCAAAATAAGAGATTTTTTTTTTTTCAGTAAAACAACATGACTTTTCGTATGATAAGCTGTGAAGCAGTAGTAACCTTTAAAAATAGTCTGGATAAGTGTTTGTCCTCTAATCCCCAGCTAAACATGTTTACCAGTGAATAGAGAAATTTCTGAAATGTAATATTTCTTACAGCACAAAATAAAAAGGACACAGGTACAGAATAACACCGTTATGTACTTCATGCTGACTTCATAATACTTTTCCTTTGAAGTTAAACTAGTGTGGAATATGATTTACAGTCATCCACTTCCATGATTAATCCATGACAGGTTTCCTATGATGGATGGTATTCCTTCGGACATATTCTCACCAGTTTCCGCTAATGAGACTGGTGGATGGGGGAGCCTTCCTGCTTTGATGACTTGTCTTGGACTCACTGAAGAGATATTTTAGCACCTACCCTATAGCGAAGAGCCTCGAAAGGTCCATTGAAAGTGGTTGTTTGCTTTCCTTTGTACTCACATCCCCTCCCCTCCCTTTCTCCTCCCCTCCCTTCTAACGTCACTCCCCTCCCCTCTCAGTCTCATCTGACTTCCCTTTCCCCCGCCACTCCCTTCCCTCCCTCCCTATCCTCTTTTATCTTACCTCTGACTCTTTTTTTTTCTTTTTTTTAATGCACGGAAGAAGGAACCAAAGGCCAGGACCCGCATACTGTTCCTTCCAAGAAAAAGTAAAAACAATACAAAAGAGAGCCAAATTCAAGATCCATTAATTTCGAGATGCCTGGACACACTGCGTTTGAAAGATTGGAGATCATAGGAAGTAGGGAATACAGACAGAGGGAGACAGTTTCAGAGTTGACCAGTTGCATAAATGAAGAACTGGGAGTAACGGTTAACTCTTGCATTAGAGAGTTGGACAGAAAAGGGATGAGAGTTTGTTGCTAGACGGGTACTACGTGCCCGTCGTAGAGGTGGAGGGATGCAAGCAGACAGTTCAAAGGAACAGTGACCGTTGAAGTAGCGATAGAAGAGAGACAAAGAAGCAACAGTACGGCGAAGAGACAAAGGTTGAAGGGAATCAGTAAGAGGAGGAGAGTTAATGAGACGAAAGGCCTTTAACTCTACCCTATTGAGAAGAACTGCATGTGGGGAGCCTCCCCACACATGAGAGTTGTACTCCATACACGGGCGAATAAAACCCGTGTACAAGGTCAACATCTGTGCAGGGGTAAAGAAAGTTCGGAGTCGGCCCAGCACACCTAATCTCTTGGAAGCAGATTTCACAAGAGATGTAATATGTTCTTTCCAAGACAAATCCCGAGAGAATGAAACCCCAAGCATGTTCAAGGATGATGCAGGACTGAGCTGGACATTATTAAACATTAGTGGGTAATCCTGAGGAAAATTTTGTCGGGTTGATAAGTGTAAGAACTGAGTTTTTGATGCATTAAAAATAACAAGATTATTTTTACCCCAATCAGAGATATGAGCCAAGTCAGACATTAGGTGTGCCGTAGCCTCATCCCTTTTTTGTTGAAGTAACTGCTGAGATGGACGTTGCAGAAACCGAATGGAAAGGTGAAGGGTGGAATCAGCATATGAGTGGATAGGGTTAGATGTACAGCTTAGAAGGTCGTTGATGAATAAAAGAAAGAGTTGGTGATAGGACAGAACCCTGAGGAACACCACTGTTGATAGGTCTAGGAGAAGAACGATGGCCGTCTACAACAGCAGCTATAGAACGACCAGAAAGGAAGCTAGAGATAAAGGCACAGATAGAAGGATAGAAACCGTAGGAGGGCAGTTTGGAAATCAAAGATTTATGCCAGACTCGATTGAAAGCCTTTGAGATGTCAAGTGCAATGGCAAAGCTTTCGCCAAAGTCCCGAAAGGAGGATGACCAGGAGTCTGAAAGGTAGGTGAGAAGATCGCCAGTGGAGCGTCCCTGACGGAACCCATACTGACGATCAGAAAGAAGGTTGTGACAGGAAAGATGCTTTAAAATTTTTCTGTTAAGAACTGATTCGAAAACTTTTGAGACACAGGATGTTAAAGCAGTTGGACGATAGTTAGAGGGTTGGGAATGGTCACCCTTCTTTGGGACTGGCTGAATGAGAGCAAACTTCCAGCAAGAAGGAAAGGTACAAGTTGACAGACAAAGGCAAAAGAGTTTACCTAGGCAGGGTGTCAGCACAGAAGCACAGTTTTTGAGGACAACAGGAGGGACTCCATCAGGCCCATATGCCTTGTTAATATTGAGGCCAGTGATGGCAGAAAATACATCAGCTGAAGAAATTTTAATGCCAGTCATGAGGAAGTCTGAGGGGGGAAGTGATGGAGGAACAGCACCGGAATCGTCCTCTGGACCCTACTCCGACCTCTGACCTGCTCAGGTGAAGACGTGCTCACAGCTCTCTCAAGGCCCTGTTAAAATAGCGCCTGTCCAACGATTCTCCTGCAGTATGTGTACCAAGGAGTTTAGAAGTGACTTTATGGTGAAGAAGGAAGGTGGCTACACGTGTTGTTTATTTTATGTTAGCAAGTAGCTTTAGTTTAGAAATTAGGAAGAACAAATAAGGCAATTGAGGTACTGTGACAGGTTGAAAGGTTGGGAGAATGAGGCGCTACATGTAGAGGAAGTGGATGCAGTAGTGATAGGGAAGGCAGATAACTTAGAAGCTAGACTAGTTAAGGCTGAGAACAGGCTAGATGACTGTGATGACTTCCAGTCAGTCAAGCAAGGGTACAAGGTTAAGGTAAGTAACAGTAACAGGACTGTGGTTATTAAGAACAGGTTTCAGGTACTAGAGGATGAAGTGCAGGATGACTAGCCTCATACATGTCGGGGATTCGTTGTTTAGGCATCAGGAGAAGGAGTTTTGTGCTAAAGGTTCTTGGAGGAAGCGTTTTTGCTTTCCTGGGTGTAGGATACAGGACGTGACTGAGAGGGTTGATGACTTGGTCAGCAACTCTTCACAAGACTCGGTGTTTGTTACTGTGGTTGGGACGAACAATGTAGCTTCAGGCAAGTCAGAGGAGATCCTTAGGAAGTACAGGGACCTTATTAGGATCTTCAAGGAATGTCGTAGGAAGTTAGTTGTCTGTGGTTTGTTACCAAGATTTGACGTTGGTTATGTAAGTCTCAGAAGAATGATAGGGGTCAATAGGAGGCAAGAAGGTTTGTGCAGAAAGGAGGGTTTGATGTTGCTGATGTCTGGGACAGTTTTAGTCATGACAGAAGTTTATGTAGCAGAGGCGACCTTTACCTCAATATGGTAGGAAATGTTAGGTAAAGTAGGGTGCTAGATGACAGTCTTAGGCATGCTTTAGATAGTGATAGAGAGGTGGACAGAGGGACAGGTAATGATGTAGCTGTTAATAATCCAATCCCTGAGACCAATGGGGGTAGGGTAAGTGAGGCAAGATCAGTCTACCAGAACAACTGGTTGCATCCGACCTCACCCTGGGTGGAGGTAGGAAATCAGGGGATTAGTGGGAAGGGAGGGACTGTAAGGCCATCGGCTTGCTGGAGCACTGGAATTTCGACAGAGGATTTAAACAATTAAACAGAGCTAGTTTTAGTGTATCTTACAGTCCTACTGGATCTGCCTTTTTTTTTTTTATGTGTGATATATGTCTCAGGAAATGCTGGGACATGGGCAAACTAAGAGCCCATCAGAGGTGTGCTAGGCTCGCGCAGGCTGTAACTAACGAGAGGGAGGGGAATCCCTAACCGTGGTGAGGAGTAGGTGAAAGGGTGCATTGGCAACAATGCCCTCAGCATCGGTTAGGAGATTCTGCGCCAGGGTGCGACCTGAGCGGAGTAGTGGCCAGGCAATGGAGGAGATAATGGAGGAGTGGCTCATCAGATCAGACAATGGGGACACGTGTCCGGCTCCGCATCAGAAATTTGCTTGTAACAAAGGAACCCCAAGCACAATCATCGGAGTTTCACCACAAGACAGCTGGGGAGGCCTGGGGGGGGGGGGGGCAGAAGTGGGGCATAAGACGTGGCAGTGGCATACCACGCGGCAGAGCGTGAGCCCTCAGAAATACAGAGTTGGTGGTCAACCTGGGACAGGGGACAGTCTGCCGATGGTGCTAATCCAGGTGGTGACGAGGTGGGAGATGCCGGGCCGGAGTGGAAACGTGACCTCCGGGAGGGAGCAAGCGGAGCTTGCTGCAGCATCAGCAAGCTCATTGCTGGCTATTCCCACATGACCTGGGAGCCAGTGGAGGGTGATGGTGACACCTCTGCCAGAGAGAAGGGAGGCGACGTGGAAGATTGCTGTGAGCAGGAAGACACTGTCAGTCAGAGAAAAAGAGCGGAGTCTCTGCAGTGAGGATAGGGAATCAGTGTGGAGGACTACATGCCTGTGAGAATGGATATAGGCATGGCGCAATGCCACAAGGATGGCCACGAGTTCCGCTTGAAATGCAGAGACTCCTTGGAAGAGTCGCCAGGACTCTGTATATTGACCACATACAAAAGCCGACCCAGCTGAGACATCAGGACAAACAGGGCCGTCCGTGAAGTAAGTGTCTGAGTCAGGGGAGTGTAAGGTAGCCATCTGATGAGGGTCCTCCTGACGTAGGATGGTTGGAATGGGGGAGCGTGGCTTGGCCTCCGAGAGGCAGAGGGTTGTGAATGAAGGAGGGTCCCACGGTGGTGGGGCAGCAAATCTGGGACAGGGTAGGTCTGGATCTCAGCAGATGGCAGGCGCAGCAACCAGACTGTAAGTAACAGCAGTCGTTGTGCGGGCCCAATCACGGTGGGGTAGAGGGGCGGAAGGTCTGCACAGTAGCTGCTTGAGCAGCGGTGACACCGGTAGGTGCGGGAGACATTGCACCAGCTGGAGAGTGATAACTGTCGCCTGTAAAGCAATGCGATGCACCAGTGACAGCAAACCACTCTCCATACATAAATTGACGAGGAGTGCCCAACATGATGCGATGCAGAGCTCGTTATTTTGTAGGACCTCCAGAGAACGAGTAATTGGTGAGGCATTGCCAGTTAGGCAGATGGTACCGTAGTCCACCAAAGACCTAATGGTGTGCACGTAAAATGTCCGGAGGACTCTGTAGGATGCCCCCTAGCTTCGGCTCGAGAGACACCTGACAACAGCAATACGGGTTGAAGCACGCTCCCACAGGTACTTCACGTGTCTTGCAGAGGTGAGGCCGCCGTCAAACCAGACTTCCAGATACTGGTGGAGAGTGATGATGGTGAGCTGATGCCCACCAAGAGTCAGTGGGAAGTCTGGGGGATGGAAGCCAAATGGGATACACTTGGTTTTAGCCAAATTGATTTTGAGGCCCAACTCACTACACCTGTCGTGGAGCTTGGAAAGAGCTGAGTGGGCCTGAGCGAAGAAATCGCGTCTTGTAAAGACAAGGGCTAGATCATCCACGTAGCTGAAGAGGGTCACTCTTGGGCCGTAATCGACGTTTAATAGCCCCTCCACCAGAACACTGAAAAGTAGAGGGCTCAAGACACTAACCTCGGGGGTGCCATTGGTGTGCCGGTAGAAAGGGGAGAAGTGTCCCTGAAAACCGACCCCTGTGGTGTGCTTCATAAAGAAGCCCCTAACCCATGACAACAATGTGCCACCCACTTCCCTGGCAACAAAAGCAGCCAGAATAGTAACAGGACTGGCCAGTTCGAAGGCTTTTTCAAGGTCAAGGAAGACATCCATCCCCCTTCCCCCTCTGAGCTCCTCGAGGAAGGATGCGAGGCAGTGGGTAGCACTCTTGCCAGGATGGTAGGCAAAAATCCTCGGGTGTAGCGGTCCCAAATGCCAGGCAAAGCGAGCTTGCACAACCCTTTCCGCCGTCTTAGCAATGCAGCTAAGAAAGGAGATCGGGTGCATGGCGCCGGGATTTTGAGGTTTAGGAATCAGGTGGATGGTAGCTGTCTTCCACAACCTCAGCAGACGACCCTCAGACCACGAGAGGTTGAGCAGATCAAGTAGCCACTCACTACCGCAATCTCCCACATGAGACAGCACTGAGTAGGGGAGCCTGTCAAGCCCAGGTGCAGTGTCGCCCACGTGGTGCAGCACTTTTTGAAGTTCCCCACTGGTGATGGGTCAGTCAGCAGGATCAGGCCTGTCACAAGGCAGCGTGGATCACAACGACATGGGAGGCAGACAGTTGCACCTATAGGGCCCGGACAGACGGTGGAAGATTGTGGGAGGCGGAGTGATCCACGAAATGCTGTGCCAGATGGCTGGCCTCAGCGGCAGGGTCAGGATGAGAAGGCGAACGAGGAGGACGTGGATCAGCGATGGATCGGATTCTCCTCCACATCTTGCTGAGAGTGGCCTGAGAATCCAGGGTACGACACCACCCGATCCATGCCTCCTCCTTGAGGCGGCGCTTCTCATGGCGTGTAACTGTGACCAGATACCGACAGTGCGGGGATGTTTGGTGCTGCTGATACTGTCTAAGCGCTACATTCAGCCAGTGATTCAGCTCCTTGACCCTGTCACAATAGATCCATCCATCTCTGTAGCACTTCGGGGATAGCTGTTGCATCAGTATAGTGAGTGAGGCCGCCTACGTGAAAGCATGGGCTACCTGATCAGCTCAGCTCTCGAGGTCCGGGGCAGGAGGAAATGCCCCAAAGGCCGCCGCCAAAGTGTGGCTTAAAGCAGCCCAGTCAGCCTTGCAGATATCCCATCTTGGCGGAGGGAATGGGGGAGGCAGAAGTGAAGCCATGGGCAAAGTGACTTGCACTGCAAAGTGATCGCTTGTGAGATGGGGGTGGAGTGGCCACGTTGCCGATCCCACAAGAGGGGAGGGGGTGAAAGACAAGTCGAGGCGACCCCCAGCAACATGTGTGGCCCTGACAGTGTCATTTAAAAGGGAGACACCTCCCATCTCCTCCAGAACTATGGAGATGTGCCGTCCTGCTTAACTGGACAGTAGGGGCAAGGAGAGAAGGGCTTGGTGGACACTGAAGTCACCCCTGATGTACGCAGAACCCGTGGTAGCCTGGGAGAACAGGTCTCCCACCTCCAGAGTGCCCCTGTGGTTTCGGTATACATTGTATACTGTCAGGGGCAACGTTGCCAGGAGGAGGACCACGCCCTGTACCTCAACATCAGGCCCACAGAAGGAAGGGGGGTCGCAATCTGTGTTCCTGAACCAGGATGGCAAAACCCCTCGTGACACCATGCATGTACGGGAGGAGATGAGTGTTGTATCCTGGGAGATGGAAAACAGCCCACTCTGGCAGTAGGGTCTCCTGCAGAAGGAAGACATGAGGTCAGTCTCTCACTGCTGTCTCCAGTAAGAGTGGGAGCTTGCTCCTGGCCCCTAAACGATTTCACTGGATGGGAAGAGGCATCTTGCAGGGAGGGGGATCCATCTGCAAGGCGTCTTCCATTGGAGCCTGGATCACTGGCACCGTTGTTAACACCAGTGGCGTTGGTAAGGGCTCCGCGGGGGGGCACCTGAGTACATGGCACCCGAGCAGCTGGTGGAGGAGCAGAGGGAGGCTGGGCTGTGGCTGGCCACTCCCGTCAAGGCTGCCTGCATGGACGAGGAGAAGCAGAGGAATGGAGATGTCGCTTCTTCTCAATAGCTTCATCTAGAATAAGACTGATCGTGGCCACAGCAAGGTCTGTGTTCAATGGCAGCCCCGTCATGTGTGCAATCATTTGCACCCTGTCAAGGCTATATGTGTCCCCAGTGCCTTGATCTCCTTCATCAAGAAAAGCGGTGGTGGCGACTGTGTAAGAGCCGGGGGGGGGGACGAGGCTCGGAGCTGGGTGGTGGGGCCTGGGGAGAGTAATCTGCCGGAAGGTGGATGTTGGCTGTGGTCTGGCCCTAGAGGAGAGCTGTAGGCAGGGGTGGAAAGTTGGCTGTGTTGAGAGTGGGAGGATTCGGTGCCGTGAAGCGGCGTTGTTGTCCCCTGACAAAAGTGCCTGGGGGAGCTGGAGTTATAATGATGGCATGCTGATGTCTGACCCACACAACCTGCCATTCTCTTCCCTGCTCCACCCTCTTCACCGTTGCTGGGCAGCTGGGGTGCCACGTGTGTAGGACCCAGAGCAATTGGGGCAGTGGGCAGTGACAAGCTCCTTCGCCTTGAAGCGTGCCAGGCACTGCTCTCTGTCGTGGGCACCACTGCAGATCCCACACACCACAGGGCAGGTACAGTTGGTGCAATGGTGTCTGTACTGCTGTAAGTGGTAGCACCTCAGTGGCTCTGGCATGAAGGGGCAAAGGTAAAATGTGCCCCAATTTCCCAGCTCTAGCTGCGGCACTAGAGGGCCACTAAGAGTGATGCACACCTGCTGGGTCTCCTCCTGTGTGCGGCAGTTTTGACACCACGTTGCATTTTCCACCAGGCTGTGCTGGAGGAGGATGTCCACTGGCATGTGCCGGGGATATCTCATTACTGTCACCTTTGTGAGCTGGCCACCCTGAGTCAGCTCTACAAGGTGCACTGGTGACAACTCGTCCTCCGCCTCTGCCTTCAGCCGCAGATACGCCTCCTTGGTAGCAGGAATCAGCATGCAGTTCTCGTTGCGGCCGAGGTGGTCCATAACCGCAAGCCCTGGCAGGCGACGCTCCAGGGCAGCAACCGCATCGTATCTGGTGCCATAACCCAACTGAACCGGGACGCGAAATGTGGGGAAGGAGGAGCAGGGAGGTGGAGGGGCCACAACTGACACCACAGGGTGCCGAGCAGGTGGTGGCTTCCGTGGAGCTGCACAGCTTTTCGCCAGGTGGGAGCAGTTTTCCTGTGCCGTACGCTGTGGTTTCCATGACACAGTGACCCATTCATTTTCCTCTGGAGAGGCAGCAAAAGGTGCAGGGGCGGCAGCCTGGGCAGGGGAGCAGTGGCTGGGGGTGCCTTGGTGTGAATGCCTGGGGACACGCCAGACAGAGCTGAGGTGGGTGATGGTCCAGAGGGAGCAGAAGCTGAGTTGTGTGTGTTATGTGTTTTGCAGCAGGACCACGCACAGCACGAGGGGAAGCTGGGTTGGCAGAACTGGTGGTGAGATTAGGTGAGGCATTGTGTACCTCCTCCATCACCTCGTGGAGGTGGGCAACTTTCGCTAAGTGCACCGAGGAGTGAGTTGGGGCCACAGAGCGGCATCGAGCCAGAGTCCCAGTGGAACAAGGAGCAGGGTAAACAGTTGAGGAATCCTCAGGCGTCAAAGAGTGGGAGCTGCCGGAGGAAAGCCTCCGCTCCCGCTTTGCAGCTGCAACTGTTTTAGGTGGGGAGGGCCTTGATGGAGGGGGAGAGGGGACAGGCAGGCCCCAGGGGCCTGAGGATGTGAGAACCCTTCATCCCCGCAACACACACACACACACAGACGTCACACACACTGACACCCAGACACACACAGAAAAATAAACATGAAAAATGGCCAGGTCCCTACAGTGACGGGCAACCTATGCTCCCCGCCCTCTAAATGGCGACGTAGGAGGCCCCGCCACTGCCCCTTTCGGGTCTTCCCTACTCTATCAGAGCCGCCCTCACTGCCTTCTTTAACCAGGCCCTAATGGCCCCCCCCCTCATGGAAGTGCCCTAACGGCACCCCTTCAGGGTTCGGCATCATACTACAGTGAGGGACACTAACAGCAGGCCAAAAAAAATAAAAAATAAATCACTCACACTCACACCTGTGAGGAGACTGTAGCACCAGTCGAGCAGGGCAGTACTCCCAAGGAGGATGGAAAGCTGATGACAGGGAGAGCTGGAGCTCCCGTTTCATCAGCCCTCAGGACTTGTTCCTGACCATCCTCCTTTGCTGAACTTTTTCAGTGTCTCAGTTACACAGAGAGTAGACCAGCATGCTCTCCAATACAAGTTTCTCTAACTGCCAACACCAAACTACATACACGCTACACACTACACTTCCTTTTCAAAATTATCTCGAAAATGGCGCACAAAAATCATGCCTCGGAGTTCCCAGGGGGGGGACCATAAATGCCCCCACCATCCGCCCCTCTCCCGGTGACGACTCAAAGAGCTGCCTGGAACCACTGTCTGACTCACTCCTTCATTTCTGTAACATTCGCGGCCTTTCCTCAAACTTTCACGCTGTCGAGCACCACCTCTTCTCCTCTAAACCTCACCTTCTCTTTCTCACTGAGACTCAGCTGTCTGAGACAACTGACAGCAAACCCTTTTCTGTATCCTCCTACTTTCTCTATTCTCGTTTCAAAGCCAAAGGTGGCTGTTGCGTATATGTACACAACGATCTATCTTGCTCTCGTGTTCCTGAACTTGATTCTTCTGAATTCTCTACTCTCTGGCTTTGGCTTTCCTGTCATTCTCTGACTAAATATATCTGTGCTGTTTACTTATCTCCTAATTCTACTGACTATCAAAAATTCTTTGACTATCTTACTTCTACGATGGAACACATTCTATCCATTTCTCCTTTCTCTGAAATCTCCATTCTAGGAGATTTCAATGTTCACCACCACCTTTGGCTCTCCTCTCCTTTCACTGATCCACCTGGTGAACAAGCCTACATCTTTTCTATCCTTAATGACCTAGAGCAGCTTGTACAGCACCCTACCCGTATCCCTGACCGCCTTGGAGAGAGTTCCAACATACTTGACCTTTTCCTATCAACTAATCCTTTTGCTTACACTGTTCATCTTTTCCCACCATTGGGCTCCTCCGATCATAATCTTATTACCTTAACATGTCCAATCGCTCCAGTACGGCCTGTGGACCCTCCAAAGAAACGCCGCCTGTGGCACTTTGGAGCTGCAGATTGGGAGGCCCTCAGGCAGTACTTCTTTGATTTGCCATGGAATGATTATTGCTTCCTTGGCCGGGAGCCATCTGAGTGTGCCTTGCGCGTTACGGAGGTTATTCTCTCGGGCATGGAAGCATACATTCCTTTCTCATATCCTCTGACTAATGCAAGAAAGCCTTGGTTTAATCACGCTTGTTCTAATGCTGTCCGCAACAAGGAGAGGGCCTATAAGAGGTACTGGAGCCAACCCACCCCTGAATTACACCTTTTATATATTTCTGCCCGGAATCATGCTAAGTCTGTTCTTCGCTCCGCTAAAAACAATTTCATCGGTGCTAAATGTTCCCAACTCTCCAACTCTAATTCTTCTCGCTCCTTCTGGCACCTTGCCAAAAACCTTTCTAACAACTTTACCTCATCATCCTTCCCTCCTCTTTTCTACTCTGATGGCTCTGTAGCTATTTCTTCTCCTGATAAAGCAGATCTCTTCGCTCAGACTTTCTCCTCCAATTCCACCTTAGACGATTCCGGTGCTATTCCTCCATCACTTCCCCCCTCTGACTTCCTCTTGACTGACATTAAAATTTCTTCAGCTGATGTGTTTTCTGCCATCACTGGCCTCAATACTAACAAGGCATATGGTCCTGATGGAGTCCCTCCTGTTGTCCTCAAAAACTGTTTCTGTGCTTACACCCTGCCTAGGTAAACTCTTTCGCCTTAGTCTCTCAACTTGTACCTTTCCTTCTTGCTGGAAGTTTGCTCTCATTCAGCCAATCCCAAAGAAGGGTGACCATTCCCAACCCTCTAACTATCGTCCAATTGCTTTAACATCCTGCGTATCAAAAGTTTTCGAGTCAATTCTTAACAGAAAAATTTTAAAGCACCTTTCCTGTCACAACCTTCTTTCTGATCGTCAGTATGGGTTCCGTCAGGGACGCTCCACTGGCGATCTTCTCACCTACCTTTCAGACTCTTGGTCATCCTCCTTTTGGAATTTTGGTGAAAGCTTTGTCATTGCACTTGACATCTCAAAGGCTTTTGATCGAGTCTGGCATAAATCTTTAATTTCCAAACTGCCCTCCTACGGTTTCTATCCTTCTATCTGTGCCTTCATCTCTAGCTTCCTTTCTGGTCGTTCTATAGCCGCTGTTGTAGACGGCCATCGTTCCTCTCCTAGACCTATCAACAGTGGTGTTCCTCAGGGCTCTGTCCTATCACCTACTCTCTTCCTTTTATTCATCAATGACCTTCTAAGCTGTACATCTAACCCTATCCACTCATATGCTGATGATTCCACCCTTCAACTTTCCATTCGGTTCCTGCAACGTCCATCTCAGCAGTTACTTCAACAAAACAGGGATGAGGCTATGGCACACCTAATGTCTGACTTGGCTCATATCTCTGATTGGGGTAAAAATAATCTTTTTATTTTTAATGCATCAAAAACTCAGTTCTTACACTTATCAACCCAACAAAATCTTCCTCAGGGTTACCCACTAATGTTTAATAATGAACAGTTATGTCCTGCATCATCCTTGAACATGCTTGGGGTTTCATTCTCTCGGGATTTGTCTTGGAAAGAACATATTACATCTCTTGTGAAATCTGCTTCCAAGAGATTAGGTGTGCTAAGCCGATTCCGAACTTTCTTTACCCCTGCACAGTTGTTGACCTTGTACACAGGTTTTATTCGCCCGTGTATGGAGTACAACTCTCATGTGTGGGGAGGCTCCCCACATGCAGCTCTTCTCAATAGGGTGGAGTCAAAGGTTTTTCGTCTCATTAACTCTCCTCCTCTTACTGATTCCCTTCAACCTTTGTCTCTTCACCGCACTGTTGCATCTTTATCTCTCTTCTATCGCTACTTCAATGGTCACTGTTCCTCTGAACTGTCTGCTTGCATCCCTCCACCTCTACGATGGGCACGTAGTACCCGTCTAGCAACAAACTCTCATCCCTTTTCTGTCCAACTCTCTAATGCAAGAGTTAACCGTTACTCCCAGTCCTTCATTTATGCAACTGGTCAACTCTGGAACTGTCTTCCTCTGTCTGTATTTCCTACTTCCTATGATCTCCAGTCTTTCAAACGCAGTGTGTCCAGGCATCTCGAA
>JAGKTI010009845.1:18635-29902 GCA_018397915.1 Birgus latro
AAATCCCAGGAGAAAGCTGAAGGTATGTGCCATATGCATATTTAATTATAATACTCTAGGACTAATAACTGATTTTTGGCAAATATTTTTAAAAAGTCAGTCGGAGCACAAATATCCCCGCGGGAATGGCATGGAAAACCTCTGACAACCCCGCGGTGTAGGGGTTAACTGTGATTGTAAAATCAAAGTTAAACTCTCATGACAAACACCTTATCCGAGAAATGTCGCTACAAAACTATTTAATATTTGAAAAATCACTTCCTGCACAAAACCAAAACCAATGGATAAAAAGAAAAAAAACACATAAATGCAATACAGATCAGTAAAGTGCAAGTTGAAACATACGATTCCTAGTATGTCGAGATTTTCACAGAGAGAGTAATAAACCCATTCTTTTCAGTGTAATATACAGATTGTCCAAGTTACACAAGGAAAATTATATGATGCTGTACGATGAAACAAAATCAGTAATAAAAACAGAGACTGCGTTATTTAGGGGAACTTTAAAAATCTGAATGTTTATTGGAAAAATTCAACTGCAGATAAAGAAAGGAAAAAGTTGTAGGAACTTGATGGCAAGGTGTTTTAACCCGTCCAGTCCCAACTGGTTTTTTACCCAACACACCCTCAGAACCCGACCGACTTTCAACTTTTTTTTTTTTTTGCTCAAACCTCCGCTTTTGGTGAGAAACATCGAAAATTCATAGAGAAATCGCCCTCCTGAGCTTATAACAGGTGTCAGTCAGCCTTACATTTTCCTTCTTTCTCAGGGTACCTGGCTAAAGAAAACAAACTATGGAAGGGTTAACTGATTCAAGCCACTTTAAAATAACATGTTTATTTATTTATTTGGTACGAATTTATGTGTAGTACAAGTCTATATTGGTTTTCACACAATAGTATAGGCGATAAAAGCATTGTTCACTCACCCAAAACCCCAGTATATTGCACCTTCCTTTATGACATTACCACCTCATCACTTCTGCTTGTTTCTCCCTCTAGCTTCTTTGTTTCTTTGTCCTCCACCTCAGGAATCACTTTCACTGTGAATTCGTCATTGGAGAGACCGTGGGGCAACATATCTTTACTGGCCAGGTTACTGCTAACAGGTAAATTGCTGAGTGTGAGGGGGAGGGGGGAAGGAGGGGGCAGGTGGGGCCAGGCAGTATTCCCACTTGCCTACCAAAAATCACCCGTGAATCTTGAAAAATGTGCAAACGACGGGCCTTGCAACTGACTTGCAACTGACTGACGTACGATGCACGTCAGTGGGTCTGTCCGCAGAAAAAAGTAGTGGCGTGCATCGTACGTCGGTGGGACTCGGCGGGTTAATGCCAGACACTGAATACACCGACGCGCAGGAATAATGCTCATGACCTTGCCGTAGCAACGATCTAATAAATTTATGAGATGGTGCAAATTTTAGCAACAGCGATCATAATATTATTAGACTTGAAGTTAACGTCAACTGTAACACCAGTATAAAGAGTCTTTTATTTCCTAACTTTAAAAAAAACTAACTTGGATAATAATATGAGAAACTAAATTTCCAACATCAACTGGATTAAGTTACTACTAGCAGATATCGTCAAAGAAATGTGGGAAATATTCACTAATGGACTGGTGTCTATCAAACGAGAAAAAATCACAAGAACCTATCAATCTATATATCTATAGCCAGAAGCCATAATCCCGCAAGGGCTGGTTTGACTTTGGAGTTAGCTGTTTTACGGGGAGGGGCACTAACCCTCCACTAACCCATCTGTTGACACGTAGGGAACACATATGGGTTGATTATATGGTTACCACGCAGTGTTGTAAATGGTTTTCTGGCTTACAGGAAACCATTAGGCTTGTCCCTCAATGTAAAGCCACCTGAAAAGAAAAGAAGAGTAATAAAAAGTGACAAGAAAGATTAGGGAAATAGGAAGAGAAGAAGGCAGACACAGAAAAAGAATGATAAAGGTGAAGGAAGAGGTAGGCAGCACTATATCAAGAGACTGGATGATGGTCACCACCACCAAGAATCACCCTCAAAAATAATCACAATAATAAACCGGCCTGGACGTCGAAGAATACTGAAAAAAAAAATTAGTTGTAAGACAATAGCATTTAAAAAATATAAATATTTAGGATATCACGATGATGGTACCAAATATTTTTCACTACAGCAGTAATGTACGCATATTATTCAGAAACGTAAACGAGACTATGAGGCAAAAATTTCTCTTGAAGCAAAACCAAACCCTAAATCATTTTGAAATACGGAAGTTAGGGGTGAAGGCCGCAGACGACGCGACGGCCGATGCAGACGACACCAACACCCGCAACCCCCCAAGGACTACCGGGGGTCCGCAGCTGACACCGAGCGGCTTTGAACAGGAACGGCGTACCTGTATCCCTCCCCGACGCCCCTCTTACTCCCAGCCGATGTCCTGGGAAGCTATTAGTCGCCGGCACTTAGTCTCCGGCCGAAAATCCACTCACCAGGTAAAGGGTGGAGTTTGCAATTGCAACTCCACGCAGCACCGCGGTATTGGCCACAGTCATACCAGGCAAGGGGCAGAACCGGTCATGGTGCGTTCCCCAGTTGTACCCCCACTGCAGGGCCGCGGCACAGATGCGTGTTGGTCAGGTAGGACAGGCCACCAGTCGTCCGACTCCTGTAATCATTCCCCCCAGAGTAGAGCTGCAGCATCGGCCACAAGCCGTGCTGGGTACGAGGCAGGATCGGCCATCGTCTGTCCCTCTGCTACTGGTTCTCCTCGCTCCACGTTACAGGCCATTAGCTGTACCAGTGCTACAACCCCCTGGACCACTCCGACAACAGCCACTAGCCATGTCAGGCCAAAGGTAGAGCAGGCCATTAGCTGCACTGAAGCTGTAGGCCCCTGTGCCACCACAACGTCGGCCACTAGCCGCGCCAGGCCAGAGGTAGAGCAGGCCATAGTCCGCTTCTCTCCCACAGATCCTGCAGCTGGAGAGGACCCTTCCCCCGAGCCGTGACAAGGCCTTACCCGAGGTCTTGGTTCCCTGCAACTCCACCAGTGCGAGCAGTAGCCAAGGCGGTGACCTAGCAGACATAGCAGCTGACGTCGGGCCCCGTCAACTACTCCCCCAGCCCAAGGCTCCTGTGTGACGACCCTGACAGTGACGCCACCCTCCAGCCGTTGTTGCAGTCCAGCCATCCCGGGTTCCAGTATCCTGGGTCCTCAGGCACCCCGGGTTCCAGTATCCTGGGTCTTCAGCCACCCCGGGTTCCAGTACCCTGGGTCTTCAGCCACCCCGGGTTCCAGTATCCTGGGTCCTCAGCCACCCCAGGAGTTGCCCCGAACACCAGGGCATGACTTACCTGCTGGTTGGACCTCTCCGAGTCACTCTCTCAGACTCAACGTCAGGCCTGTCTCCTGGCTTTCTTCGGGCAAAGCCCTTAGCCCCACGACTACGTGTGGGGCCCCGCCCAGGGCGTGTCACTCTGCCTGTCCTCCGGACGGAGGAATCAACCTACGGCCCGCAAGTGATAGTAAAACAGATGGACTTTACCAGTGTGTGCCTTCTAGACCCAGATCTATGTATATGGTAGTTTGCACAACGCGAGTGATTCTGTATAGTGTATTCTCGTGGTAAAGTTACCAGGAGCCCAGAGTATAAGATTGGACAAGCCCACTAGTGATTCTGGTCTAGTGTATATCCCGAGTGGAGTCCCATGCCTCCCCCCCCCAGTGAATGAAACACCACAGTGACTAACAGAACAATTATATTGTATCGATCATGCCATCCACTTGCTTATTAAAACTTCTCCCTCCCTAGTGCACAGGCACCTGAGTGAAACACCACAGTGACCAACAGAAGAAATTATATTATACCAATTGTGCTACCCCCTTGTTTATTAAAGACCTTCCCCCCCCCAGTGTACAGGCACGTTAGTTGTGATATGTCTAGCCACCTCCAAGTGTCTCGCTAGAATACCGCAGTCCCCCCTCCCAGTGCATCATAGCGTGGCAGACTCCATTCGAGATAGACTTCCGGCCAGGTGAGTGTCTATTGACACAAGGTGTTAACGTAATTGTATCTTTGCATCGGTGCTGTCCAGTGCTATACGAGTTTGGAAAATTATAGCAAGTGTATTCCTGTGTCCAGAATTGTAAGTGTAATCCAAGTGCCACAGGTGCTGGGTGTATATTACCATACTTTCCCTGAGCCGGTATAGAGACAGAATTCAATTCCGTAATACCTTGAGTTAACCCGTTTCCGGCCAACCCAGAATCTGGTGTATCTATTGATGTAGTATTTGTCTCTGGGAAGATATTTGTAATACATGTATGTAACAATTCACTGCCTTGTTTTTGTGTCAAGTCCTTTCCTTAGAATTGCCGACCCGGTCTTGAATAGGAACCCGCTGTAGCCTGTGCATTTGGAAGGACGAGTAACCGTCTCTCAAATACGTGGCATAACACATTTATTCATTACATCAGGGGTGAGAAAATGTAAAGGATAACACAGGTTTTCCAATAACCATGGAAGGCACCGTTGCTCAAGATAACCAAGCAATAGCAACATTACTCAACAACTCAGTTTACAATGTTTTCACAAAAGAAGACTGTGTAAACATTCCCATCTCTCAATAGGTTTTCGGGACCAGATGTTGATAAGTTATTAATAAACGAAGTGACAGGACACGAAATATTTGATTATCTTTGGTAAATTGACCCAAACAAATGAACTGGCCCAGATCAGGTATCTCCTCGTACACTGCGTGAATGTTATAGACAGTTAGCCTTTCCTGTAACTCAAATATTCAGCAAATCATGAATCGAATATAGAATACCTAATCAATGGAAGCTCGCCAATATGCCACCAATCTTTAAGAATGGCGATAAAAAATGTGTCTTAAATTACAGTCCAATCTTAAATTACAGTCCAATAAACCTACTGTCCAGGAGATACTGCGCTGAACCTTCAAATGTTGTCTATAGTTTTGATCTTGTCATATGAAAGCTAAGGATGTGTAGATTAAGAAACTGCCGGGTGCCCTCTTGTCACCCTTGAGAGTTTTGCATAATTCAAGATGGCGTCCAAGATGGTCATCGCCTTAGAAATAAGTTGCATTCACAAAATAATACACATTTGAATTTGTGTAAGTTTGCACATTTCTGTGAGAAGCATTTGCAACCAAATGTTGCATAATAATGCAGATAATTAAGATGGGGCCTTAAATGACCCAAGAAATTACAACTATTTAAAAAAAATATTCGAGCATATCAAATCTAAATTCTGATGACATGTAAAGCCAAATCATGTTTCTAATATTTCAAAATAGGAAAAGTTTATTGGTATTTGAAATGCCTGAGGTAGAGGTAGGTGCTGCAGACGACACCAACACTGCTGCAGACAACACCGACACCCCCAGTCCCCAAAGGACTACCGGGGGTCTGCAGCCTATGCCGGGAGGCTCCAAGAAGGAACGGCTCACCTGTGTGCCTCCCTGGCACCCCTCTTGCTCCCAGCTGATGCCACACCAACGTAGCAATAAAAGACACCCAGTCTCCAGCCGAAATTCCAGTCAGCAGGTCAGGGGTGGAGTTGTCTCAACTCCATGCAACGCCGCGGTACAGGCCACAAGCCATACCGGAAAAGGGGCAGAACCGGCCTCTGTCCTTCCCCAGTTGCCTACCCACTGCAGGGCTGCGATACAGGCCATAAGCCGTATTGGTTGAGCAGGACAGGCCACCAGCCGTTCGTCTCCTGCAGTTCATCCCCCCAGAGTAGCACCGCAGTACAGGCCACAAGCTGTGCTGGGTATGAGGCAGGACAGGCCATCGTCCATCCCTCCACTACTTCTCCATGCAGCCCCACGGTACAGGCCACTAGCCATGCCTCTGCTGCCATCTCCTGTAGGACCGAGATGCAGGCCTCTAGCCGCATATGGCACGAGGCAGAGCAGGCCATTGTCTGCTCCTCCCCTACAGGAGACTCTCCCCCTCGTGGAGACAGGGTACAGTGAACTCCGACTCGTGTTTTCCCTGGGGTCCAAGAGGACAGAAGAACCGCTGTGCAGGCCACCAGTCGCATGGGGGAGGCAGAGCAGGCCACAGTCCACTCCTCACCCTCTGCTCCTAGGATAGCTCCCGATGGGGAAGTCCCTCGTGGAGACAGGGTAGAGCGAACCTTGACTCACGTTTTCCCTGGGTCTAACAGGACAGAGGAACCACCGTGCAGGCCACTAGTTGCATGGGGGAGGCAGAGCAGGCCACAGTCCGCTCCTCACACTCTGCTCCTAGGATAGCTCCCGACGGGGAAGTCCCTTGCCTGGCCCACCCTGTTTCCAGCAGCCAGGCAGGACATACTCCCTCCCGTGCAGGAGGCGAGTCTGGGGTAGACCCTTTCTCAAAGCCGTGGCAAGGCCCTATCCAGGGCATTGGCTCCCTCCAACCCTGCCTATGTGGGCAGCAGCAGCAGCTGAGGCAGAGTTCCAGTGAGCAGAGCAGCTGGCGCTAGGTCCTGCCGGCGATGCTCCCAGCCCGAGGTTCCCGTGAGGTGGCCCTGACAGCGCCACCGCCCTCCCGCAGTTGCCGCAGTCCAGCCACCCTGGGTTCCAGTACCCTGGGTCCCCAGACAGCTCGGGGCCTACCCAGGACTCCAGGGCGTGACCTACCTGATGGTGGGGCCCCACCTGGCACTCCCAGGAGCCGGCGCCAGGCCCGCCTTTTGGCTCTCTTCGGCCCCAGCCCCTAGCCCTGCATCCCTGTGCAGGGCTCCTTGAAGGGCGAGCCTCACCTCACTCCTCCAATCTGAGGCATCAGGAGTCACCCCACAAGTGTAGTAACAAGGGCCCCTTTGCTATATTAAGTAACATTCCCTCCCACAGTGAATTAACAAGTACAGTGCTCTAGAGGAAACTAAATAATTACAAAGCGATCGTGCCGCCCTTGCATATTATTCACCTCCCTTCCCAGTGTAAAGGCACACTAACCCACATGTATCTTACTTATGAGTGTCTGTCTATTGGACGAAAATACTTTAGTCTCCCTCCCATTTTCTGTGAGACAGCACGTGCGCGTCTCTGTTCGGGATATACCGACACAAGTGATCTGTATCTATGATGTATAATGTAATGTAATATAACCAGTGTATCTGTGCCGTCCAGTACTATACGACTGTGGTGAATTGTAACAAGTGTATTTCCTGTGTTAGAGATATCAGTGTAATAGAAGTGCCGTAAATACTGGGTTCATACTACCATACTTTCCCAAAGCCGGTAGAGAGATAGTTTGTTATTCAGTAAAACCTTGCACTAGCCTGTCTCCGGCTAACCCAGAATCTATGTATTAGTGTATGTTATATTTGTCTCTGGGAATATACTTTGAATATTTGTTTGTGAATGGTTACTGCCTCGTTTTTGTGCCCTGTCCTTTCCCTTGAAATGCCGACCCGGTCTTGAAAAAAAAAACACTGTAAGGCTGCGTATTTGAGGGAGCGAGAAGCCGACCCTCAGAAGCGCGACAGATAAAACACACCACCTCTCGCATTCACATCTGAGGAACAAGACGTTGGCCTTCAAATACGTAGCATAACAGTATGCACCACAAATTGCATGTTAACCCTTTTGCATATGGATAAGTTTCATAAGTTTTTTGTTCTATGACATATCGCTCTCTCGCCAACCCCATGCCGCCCTCGGCTTATTTTCACCACCCAAACTTATTTATTTTGCCACATAACCTACATATTCCTATTCGTCGATGTTTGTTCTACACGATAAGCAAGAAAAAAACACACAATACGTACGTTAGGGCACTGTGAATAAACATCCAGGAACATTCATCTCACTTCCCAACATCATAACTCCAATGTATACTAACCTATCTCAAAATGTTATACCATCAGTAGAAAGAGAATTTTATTAGCTTTCGATTGGGACAGTTCCCAGTTTGATACGAGGTATGGTTTTCAAATAATAAGCGAAAAAGTAACATCAATTTCTGACAGACAGATTTTTTTATTCAGGGAGCTCTAGTGCAGTACTATTCTCAGCAGTGTTATGTTTTTATTTCAATATCTTATGCAGAATCTTATGGGCTTTCATTTAAGCCCCAACAGTTCTCCTACGCCTGATAGTTTTCGAGAAAATTGCAAAAAACTACAGTGTACTCACGCCATTTTGTGACTATAGGGCTGTTTCCTGCCTCCCTCTAACCTACTGCACTGTTTCACTATTTCCTTCCACACTAGGTATTGCAAACTATATTGACATGATACACTGACACTCTTTTCATAGATGAATACTCACATTTGGTG
This sequence comes from Birgus latro, assembly GCA_018397915.1. Taxonomy (NCBI): domain Eukaryota; kingdom Metazoa; phylum Arthropoda; class Malacostraca; order Decapoda; family Coenobitidae; genus Birgus; species Birgus latro. The sequence continues at coordinate 26,934 of JAGKTI010009845.1, forward strand.
AAGGGTAGAGGCAGTTTAGTTCCGGGGCCAGGGTTAGAAACAAAATCTTCGTTGGCTCAGCGGCTGATAATTGCCACAAATGCTCCACAAACACCTAAATTTCCTATTGCAAACACCAAATCTAATCACAACAGTGCCCAAAATCTCTACATAAGCAGTACTGGTATAGTGAAATACGTCGTGCTGCTGTGATGCGGGTAATAGAGTGGATTTAAAGGGACAAGGGACTGTGCACTCCTACCCCACTGACAGCTGGTTTGGTACTAAACAACCTGTATGCACTGACACTGGTATCGGGACCCACAGTTGCCAACTCATTACTTTTGATGAGAGCCAGGCAAGCTATGATGCCTCCAAAAATGACGCAAATCGACCAAAAACTTTTGTTTTCTTTTGTCCTTTATAACGTGTTTGGCGTCATCGTGCATCTTCGCGGAAAGACCCATATGATGCCTAACGCGTCATCGTGCACGAAAGGGTTAAACTTCTATATAGCTTAAAACGAACATTTATCAACACTTTACAAATATCAAAACACCATGGAAGTACCAAACTCATGACCAACACAGCAGTGAAATTCTACCAGTATAAGACTAAATTGTACATCCATAAAACTGTACCAAACTAATTCACGTCTTAATTAGGCCTAGATATTGGAAAATAAAAGTTCTGTGAAATAATATGAAATTACAGTTTCGTTATGATGAACATTTTGTGAGAAAGTATGTTAAATGATGATCTTTACCTTCCAGATCATGAGTGGAACCAAAATGAAACAATAATATTTTAACATACCAAGAATTATTCAGAGAAGTCATTCAAGTGTCCAAAATCTTAAAAATTAATTACACAAGAGATAATTCTCGTAGACTCAAACAGCAGCTTCCAGAAACATAGAAGCAACCAATTTGGGCAAGTCAAGAAATGTAACTCTTATGTATACAAGTTACATGAGTCAAAGAGTGACATTAATGCCCTTTGGTCAGCCTGATTACTGAGCATGTGTATTAAAACATTCACGTCTCCTGCAATTGCAGAGAATTGTGCATGACAAATTGGCTACACTGCAACCACAGCAAGTGAACGGTACGGTGTATCTTCACCTTTGCTGCTACACCGAATTAACTTTAATACATTGTCTGGTGCCAGAGGGACATCAGAGGCACTGTTACAGGACCTAAGGACTTGTTTTCACTATCCTTTATCCGCTCAAAATTTTTCAACGTCCATGCTTGGGGGATGTGGGTCCTTCACTGACTTCCAAATGCTTGTTTGGTAGTGGGCATGCTAGACATTCTCTGCAAATGATTCCTTCGTGGATGGGAAAGAGTTAAGATTTGGTGTCGTTGTACTTCCCTTGCCAAGCTTTGATGACAAAGAGTCACATGAGCCTCTGTCATGCTGTCACAGTGTGGAGCTCCGTAACAAGCAACAATGAATTTCGTGGCTTGTTTCACCACATCTGACACTGGAGCATAAGTGTCGCCAAGAAGTGGCAAAAAACAACCCAGAACGCAATGCCTTTAGCGCAGCACCTTTCCCAATACCATAACTAGAAGCCACAGTGTCACATCCAGACAACACATGAGCCACAAGCATATTCTCTATTATTGCTTGCATGTCAGCTGTCTTCTTGATGTCAATGTCTGCTCTGTCTCTGATTGGTGGTTCCGTGATTATCGTTGTAGTGATATTTTCTGTCAAGCAGTAATATAACAGGAGGATAAAAACATGCATCATCTGAGATTACAGCAATTCCTTGTGGAGAGTCTTGAAGAAAAAGAATTGTTGTATGACGATAACATCATATTCTTCATGGGTTGTATCCATGTCATGCCTATGTACTATTGTCTTGAACAATCTTGACCCACCCAAAGTAGCAGGCGCAAGGGCCTTCACCCACTTCCTGCACCTCAGGTCACAGTCATTGCCACATCGAACAACTACCATTACACCAGTTGCCCAACTACTAGTTTGCAGTTGGCATCACAGCTGATGAAACAGCTGTGATCAGCTATTGTCCAATGGGTTTACCGATGATTAATGATACTGTTATGCAACGGGTTTAAGGTTCAACTTCTTGTCCCTTCGACACGATGCCTAGTGTGGGGTCCTCTTTCTAGACCGGGTTGGGTATTCTAGCAACACAAAGGACAGGGCATAAAAACTCTGGTGAACAACCTTACACGTGTATTACCTTATTTGTTACAACTGAATGCAATACTAGATAGTGAATCACACACAATACAAAAGAAGGTAGTATAGGCACTATCAGTCAGGACCGAAGGACACTGTGGGGGGTGGTGTAGTCTTGAGCTGCTACAGGCGCCAACCGTGGTGTGGGCATCCCATCTGGTGAGGCGGCCTTCATCTGAGACCGCTGTCGGGACTGCTGCTGGGGGCCGGATAGTCTGGGATCAGCTGTGGGGCGGCGTGGTGAGGTGCCCACTGCTGAGGAGGGCCTTAGGGGTGGGCCTCTGGACTGGACCCAAACAGGGAGAGTAAGCACACCCATTTGCACCTACTCCGGTACACTGGATGTCGTTTGGCGGGATGGGGGAGGCCTCAGCTCGGTGTTCTTGGGCTGTCCCGGCGAGTCCGTGGGCTGCGGTCTCTCACTGGCTGTGCCTCCGTCTGGGGGTGCTGTGAAGAGTCCATCATGTGCTGGTGCCGTCGGGAAGCAGTTGTATGGCTCGGACTCCGGGTAGAACACCAGGGCCTTGCCAGACCTCCTGTGGAGAAGGGACTCTGGGTGGAGTGAGTGTGAGGGATCCTGCTCTGCCACAGGTGGAGGTGGGCGAGCAAGGGAAGTCCTCATAAGGGGAAGGTACGGGGGTAGGGGGCGAGGGGCAGCACGTAGTTGTTCCTTCCTCGGCACAGCAGGGGGCCATTGCCAAGTCCCCTATAGCTCGCCCCACGGAAACTACACCCCTAATGCAGCTAGTGGCCGTCACTGGGGTGCGGGTGCG